>VZSE01013743.1:81828-259466 GCA_013398275.1 Promerops cafer
CGGGCGGGTCGGTCGCGCTGCGAGCGCGGGGTGGGGGCCGCCGCCCCGCGGGCTCGCTCGGCGGCCGCGTCCCCGCCCGGGTCTGTGGGGATCGGTGGTGGCTGTGGGGGCTGATCTTCACGTGATGGAGCCAGGGGGGTGTGTGGCTGGCGTTGGGTCTGGCAGCAAGATCTTCCCAACTAGGTTTCCTCTCCCCTTTTGTTTTCCGGTGTTTAAAAAAAAGCTGGTGGCACATCGGTGACTTTACTGCTTGGGATCTTACCAGGGGCTCGGTTTTCCAAGCGTGCCACTGTTAATCTTGGCTTGATTCCATCATTTAAGCAAGCATCCTCTAGACATGTTATTTTGGTTTGTTTTTTTTTTCTTTTTTTTTTTTTGGTCACCGTTTATAAACCGCTGTTTATTTTCTGTGGCAGAGTGGGTTCTAGTGCATGGGAATACATGCTCCTAATGCATAGGAATACACACTTCTCAGCTGAAACGTACTTTTCTCCAGTCTCATCTGAATCCTAAGGGTTATTCTGGGGGAGAGGTTTAAAGGTTTAAAGGCTCACAAATAAATAGGAATAGTTTTTGTAGGTTCAGAAACTTAATTTCCTGATATGTTCCCCTGTAAGTATGGATTTATCTATCCATTGAACTCACATTCTTAAGTAAGAGAAAAAACTGCTTAGCCTTGTGGGTTTTTTCCCCTTAAAATTGGTTTCTGTGATAGTGTATTTGTGTAAAGTACTTAAAGTCGCACATTTCCCCTAATTATGTTCATGTCATCATTTTCTTTTGACTTTGCTTACTGTTTTGAATAGCACCTTTTCTTCCTTTGGGATTTAGTTTATCTTTATTTCATACCTTTGTATGTTTATGTCTAACAGGGATGTCTCTTCTTTTTTCTTTTTCCTCCCTAGGTGTTGGTGACTTCAGTCATTTAGGCGTTTAGTTCTGAGGAAGTAGAGACACAAGGATTTAGTTTCTTTCACATAGAAAGCTGCAGCTCTTCACCAGTACTCTTTTTACTCCTTCCCACCCTTCCCTGCTCCGTAGGGGAGGACAATTTGGGAATTTTAAACATTCATTTACTCCCCCTTCCCTCCCTCAGAAATCTACCCTGGTCTCAGAGGCATCCGTAAGACAGTACCTAACAGGACCAGGAGAACCTTATCATTGCTTGCTTGCTTTGGGAGCTTCAGTAGTACCCTTCCCTCCTTTGGGGTGTAGTGCAGGCAGGCATCCAGAAGACTTCCGTGCCACCCTTTTTGCTTAGTAGAGGATCCAGGAAAAGGGGTACCTAGCAAGACACGTGACCTCCTTAAGGGAGCCAGAACTGAAGCAGCACTTGGCACGCTGAAGGAAACACCCATCTTTAGTGTCTTTTTCGTCTTCCACTCCTTCCTCACCAAATTTCTGGTAAGTCTCTTCAGCCCATTCATTCACGCAGTGCATGTTTCCCTTCCCCCACTCCAGGCGCTGGGAGAGGCATGCACAGAGACTGTCGGGTGGGGGAAGGGAGGAGGGAAAACTGGCTGTGTACACACGGATCGGGGAGGAGAGGGGGTATTGTACCACACTGCGGGGGAACCTGGCACAGGTGGAAAAGCAGCTGATGTGGGAGGAAATGGTGTGTTTTATTTGCACACGGGCGTGCGTGCGCGCGCACACGGGGACAGTGGAGGGGCGTGAAAAAGCTTGAGAGCCTGTTGTTGGAAAAAATACCAAGACCGAAGTAGAAGGGTGGCTGATGCTGACCAGTATTGGGCTCATGTTGCGGGGAGGAAAGATAATGGATTATTCGGTGGTGATCGGGAAGTGGGGTGTGTGAATGAGGAATCTTGCCTTCTACTTGTGAGCATGAACACAGAGGAGGAAAGATGGGGGGTGTGGATGTCTGCCTTTCAGAGGCAGCTGTGCCTAGGAGGATTGCTGCTAGCATCTTGAACATCACTCAGTGCAAAGGTGGAGACAAGGAGATGAAAGCCATCATGGGGAGTGCAGTTGCCTGTCTGCAGGGGTGGGAATGAATGGGAACAATTAATATATTCCCATATCCTTTGGCTGTTGCAGTCTACAAATCTCAAAGGGAGAAGGAGGTGAATACTGTGATGTGCTTTCAAAGAGGTGTGCTTGGGGTTCACCTGCCTGTAGAGACTTTCAATTCTCTGAGGCGTGTGTAGAGGGTGGATGATAATGCAGCAGCAGTGGACAGACTGTGCTGCAGCTTTTCAATATATTATATAAAATGCATTCAAATAAATATTTTAATTTTTCAGATTCTTCAGCTTTTAAAAATGTGTTCTTTCCAAAGATTCTCAAACAGTTATGTGACAGTCTTAGGAAAACTAGTTTCTGGTACGTAAAAGAGGAATTTTTCTTGATGTTGGCCTTATGCATCACCGTGAAGCAGCATTGTCAGGAACGAGTTGACTTATCTTGGATTTATTTTTCTAAAGATGTCAGTTCTTTTCTCTATCACCATGTGATATATTCATCATCCATACATATTTTGTAAAATTTTCTTTAGATTATCATCATTCTGGTATCTTTGTGTGAAAAAAAAATTACTTGTGCTTTATGCTCGAAACAGCTGTGAACTGTTTGCAGACCTGCTCTCCCTATGACACAGAAAGTCCTAATTCTGGGATGTTTCAAATACTGCTCTCTTCTCATTAAGATGAGACAGAGACTTCCATGACAGTGTATGATGGATTACATGCTGGGTCATGTGCTGGACAACTGTTCATTAGCAGTTTAACTGGTTTGCTGTCTAAGATTGACTTTATAATTCACATCTGCCTTGAGGTATCTCCTAAAGGAGATAACTTGCAAGCATCTGCCAACCATTCTTAGGTCTTCAGTGTTGTGAAATGCATCCTTCCAGCCATTCTAGAAACTGCTGTAAAGGTAGAGATGGTTGGTTTATTGGAAATATGTACTCAGATTCAAGCCTTAGTTAACTTAGGATGAAAAGGAAGTCAAAATACCTTTTCCAGCTTGAATAGCACTGTTGTGAAAATGAGTATTAAGGGATAAGCATTAATGGTGTTGTTAATGTTAGTCGTAGTGAGGTGAGTGCTTGGAGCAATGTTTTACCTCGTTCTCCATTTCCCATGGTGGTTGTGACTGTCAGTCTCTTGCTCATTCCTTCTCACTTCCCTGAGATTTTTATTATCAGTATCTCAGTTGTAGGGATTAAACATGCCTAGAGGTATGCTAAAACTAAGGTTAGGTTTTACCTCTGTTAACCACTGAAATGTGTGGAGTTTGTGTTGTCTGCACAGTGCTGTAACTGAGAGTCTGAGCCAAGCTCTAAAAAAAGGGGCGATTCTGGGAGGGGCTGCTGGTAATAAATGTTCCACTAACTTGTTTCCCAGGTCCCACTGTAGGCAGTGGGAGTGTGCTGCAACATCATATCACAGGTCGAGCAGGTGAAATAACTAGATCACGTTGATCCTTGATGCTATAAACATCTGGGATTCCATTCATCATTCCCATAGGGAAGACACAATCTAGACTTTTTAAATTACAAAACCATGAAGTAGTTGCATCCGGAACAAAAAGAATACTGAACATTTTTTTTTGCATACTGCATACCTTTTATCTTACACATTTATCAATAATACATAAATTAATCAGTATCTCCTAAAAATGGGTTTCTTGTTTCATCTTAAGGGAAATACATCATGGTGAAAAAGAAACTAGTCTATTTTTCTCCTACTTTTGTGTGTCGAAGACGGGAGAACGAGTTAATGAGCCATGGAGACCAATCTCCCATTCCTAGTGGGAGAGGGAGATCTCTAATCTTCTCTGTGAAGAGAGCACCCCCTTCAAGGCAAAAAGAGTGGAGAAGATTTCCAGATCTCTTTAGACAGCTGATCTGATTGGATTCCCTGTTATTTCAATAAAACATATTCATATATGATGTAAAGTCGAAAAGGAGCACAGTGAGTGCTTTTGTTAGAACAGCTGCTAGAGGTGTACTGCAGATTGAAGGAATGTGAGAGGAAATAGGTTTGCATGTGCTAGGGAGGAAAGGAAGCTGCTGTGTGATTGCTGGAGTAAGGCCTGGCTTAAGCAGCATAAGGGTGCCACAGCTGGAAGTTGAGGTGAGCATTCATTCCCTCTATAAATTGCAAGGAATCTGTTCCACACAGTGTATTCCGGAAGCAGTTGTGTCGGTGCCTGCTTGGCTGGTGTGACACACAGTTTGATTTTTATCACAGACCTTTTACTTTGATACCATCCTTTTTCCCTCTCCCAGTCTGTTACATGCAGTTAAGTTTATGATTATTTTTTGCCTTGTAATTTCATGAATCTGTGAAGTAGTTATTGAAAGATTGTACTTACTTTGACTGTATTAGCTTTGAGTGAAGAGTGCACTTGAAGTGGCCATCTTGAAGTTATTTAAACATCTGCTCTTCCCCTTGTATATACCATAGTTACTTTGCAATAGATGCTCTCATGGATTAGGAAGTATTCTCTGCACACCCAGCATTGTCTGAGGCCGTGTCTCTTAGATTGAAATGGGTGGAATTGGTTTTCAGGGAAGAATTGTGGCAATAATATCCAACTTCAGAGCTTAATGCTTTTGTACATCTGACTGCAAGGCCAGCTTGCCTCCTACAAACCATTTTCTTGAGAATGTGGGAGGGATTTTTAAGATGTTTGGGTTAATAGGGTAAATTGCAAGTTTTGTTATGTGAGATTTTTTACACAATCAAAATAGATTATAAGGTGAGGCTGAAACTGATGGATATATTCTGTTTTTAGGAGCAGAATGTTAGTGTGAAAAATAAATTCTTTTGGGTAGAAAAAAAAGATATTATTGGGTTGGAGGTGAAGGATCCAAGAGTTAGGATTGCTAGTTTCTGTCTCTGCTGCTGGCTTGTTTTAAAGTGAGCTTCTCAGTCTTTACTTGCAGACTTGAGATTGTCACCTGCCTTTGTTACGATTAAGATGGGAGCTTTCGTATATACATTTATAAAACCATTAAGATTTTGAACAAATGAGATGTAGTATTAGGGGAGAGATGAATAGCCATACCCAAGGCATTTTTGTACACCTGCTGGTTTAATATCCTCATTGGTATTTATAGATGGCCCTTCTTGACAATGTTGTAACTTTCAAAAGTAGAAGATGGAGGAAGGATATACCTTTTTTCCTTTCTTCTTCGACCCTTTGCTGATTTTTAAGAAATTAAGTGCTGAAATGACAGTCAGGGAGAGGTGATGGTGTATTTAAGGGGATGGAGATGGGGCCACGTGGAGAAGAGATTTCAGAAAAATTGAAGCAGATTGGCAAAGCAAAAATGGGGAGAAAATACTTGGTTCTTGTATCAGCATTAGAACCAGTACTGAAGGGAAAAAGCCTCAAACCACAAAAACCCAAACTAAAACCTCAAGCAGGCAGAAAATACGTGATGGTTTCTGATTTATGTTTTTTTTTTCAACGCTGAGGAAGCGTGTGTTGTGTGTTTTTCCATGCCCTCGGCGTTCTCCCACTGTTCTGAGGGATGCGCCCGTGCGGGCCGGGGCAGAGCGGCGCTGCCCGGCTGGGGCGGCAGGTGGCGCTGCTCGGCCTCGCCAGTCCCTCTGCAAATGGCAGCGCTGAGGGGCAGTGCCCGCGGCCTCCGGGCTGGGCCTGCAAAACGCAGTCTGTCCCGCTGCCCAGCCCAGGATGTTGTTCCAGGAAGTTCCGTGTAAACTACCGCGTCCAGACATCCATTGTTGAGGGAGACACAAGCGGGGAAGGATCTGATAGATGTCAGCCATTGCCAGCCCAAGCCTCATCTTGCCCTTTTCACTTCTAGCTGCTTTGAAGAACAAAGAAGTTCTTTGAGAGGTCAAAAGATACTCCTTATAACCTCGCACACCCATTTTTCTGCAGGAGCAAACACTCTTTTTCCTGGTTTACCTTGAACATCTTGACTGCATTCAAGGGCTAGTCTGGATCTGTGATTGTCTTTCCCTAGCTTCTGCCTTTTTCCAGTCTGTTAGTATGAAGAACTGTAGTCCTTGGCTTTATTGTTGCACCTCATTTACCAAATCAACGGAAAAAAAGTCACAGTCTTTGTGTGTTGTTACTATGGTTCTCAGTACTGGAAATAAAAATGACCACTTAAAATTTCATTTTCTTATTAAGAAAAAGCTGTTCTAGTAGAAAAAAAAATAGTTTTTTAATGCTAGAAAAACCTATCTGGTTTTGTAGTTGTAACTAAACAATCCTTTTGTCTCAAGACCTGCTGCAGAAATTAAAATTCTTTGTAATATCAAGTGATAGCAATTATATACTAAAGGTGTTTTTGTATTTACATTGTCTGCTGGCAGCAGTCATTAGGACTACCAGGCAAAACTCCTGTTTCTATCTGAGAGTTCAGTTCTGCTAGGAACTCCTGTCAGTTATATTGGTGAAAGTGATGATTTTTGCATCTTTATTTTAATAGGAAAGTTTAAAGGTGACACAGAAAACTGTTCTGGTTTTTCCAAGAATTCCTATTCCCTACACCATGCTTGTCTTTCTTGAACATAAAGGAGATTAATGTATCTGTAACTGGTTTACAGCTTTTAAAATATTTTAGTAAAAATATATTCAGTCAAAAATAGCCCAAGTCCTCTGTATTCAAAGCAAAAGGAGCAGTACCTTGCTATTATCAGTTCGAACCCTACTGAAATTCTTCAATTTGAACTGTGTTTTCTGTTCTTGGTCTTGAATTCATTAGTGCTGTTTATGTATAAAGGTGATTTTAAAAAATTGATTTGAAGCAAGAAAGGGCTACTACTGAAACTCTGGCCTTGATTTGGCTTTATTTTACATGTGTTAATGTTGTGTATTCCTGACATTTTGTTGGTGCTCCTTGTTCTGTTGGTTTTTCCATTATTATGTGTTCTGGATACCACTTAATATATTTCTAAGTATATCTCACAGCAGAGGTGAAATATTTGTGAGAGCAAAACAGTCCTAAATAGTTACATGGAAGATTCTGTGGTAATGAATTTCTGGTCTTCTGGTCTGCTTTTTTAACCTAAAGAGTTTGTCACTGTCACTTCCATATTTGGTGGAAAGAGACAAATCAAGTCTGTCACTGGGTATTTTAGCAGTACCTAGGAGAAGGGAAGAGTTATTTCAGTTGAAGGAATTATCCTAATCATGAAGTTGAAATTTTGGCCTTCAGACATAGCCATTCAAATTGTTTTCAGTTACATTTTTGTGTGCTTCTTGAGGAGAAAGCTGGGATGAGGACCAAGACCTAATTTCTAGCATTAAATGTTCCATGGAATGTAAATGGATTTGTTTCTGTTGTTGGTACTTTTGGTTGCAGAGTAGGTGTAGACATTATTTTGCTTCTTGGAGGTTGGAAGTTGCAGTCTGTTGAAATGGACTGACTTGTGCAGAGGAAGTGGGACAGTACAGCAGGAATCATGAAGATAAGAGCCTGTGTACTCTAACAGAGTCTCATCTTCTCCACTCTATAGCAGTTCCATTGGAAGGAGACCTTGAAGGTTGCAAGACAAGTCCAAGATGTGCAGTTCAGTTGCTCCCAGGCTGTGGTTCTTAACAGACCGTCGCATCAGAGAAGATTACCCTCAGCAGGAGATCCTGAGAGCACTGAAGGCCAAGTGCTGTGAAGAGGAGCTGGATTTCCGGGCCTTGGTGATGGATGAAGTGGTGCTGACCATTGAGGATGGAAATCTTGGTGAGAATGAGCTAAGGCTGGGAGTGTGCTAAAGGGTACTTGGAAAAAGATTGTAAAATGGAGCATCTGTTCTATTTAATAATGAATTCCACGTATGCCAGACTACCTACCATTCATCATCTAAATCATGTAGATGTACATCATACAATTTTTTTTAGAATTCATTATGTTAATAAAATATAATTGTTCAGTTTGCTAATTTGCATTAGAACCACTTTTGCCTTCCCTCTGCAGAAAAGAGAGGAGGGTTGTTTCATTTTGGTGAGTCCGGGTTAAGGACTACAGGATCCCTGAATTAATAAGGAGTCGTGGAGTATAATTTTTGCTTCAGTACTTGAACCTTGTGGGTCACATTTAAGAGTTTCAGAGGGATCTTTTTCTTCTGTTTGTGTTCTGGCTCCAAAATAGAAAACACTGGAAATAATCTAAAAGGAATTTTCAATGAACAGTGCAAAGTGTCATGGAACTAGAGGTTATAATGTGACGTAACTAAAGCATGCTGCCGTATGGATGTAGAGTTATGTGAATTCCAAAAAAGAACAGTGCTGATAAAGTACATGCATCAAATAATTTGAGCTATTACTACAATTTACAGTGTTTAAAACTAAGTGGTAAGATCTCTGTTCTATTTTCCTACTAGCTATTTTTTCCCTGTGGTGATTAAAAAGGAAAAGTAAAATGTTAAGTTGCATTAGAAATGTTAAGTAAAAGGATTCTGTAGGTAGTAAGCTTATGTGATAGGAAGATACTTAATACCACCAATGTCAAGCTGTGTAACACTTATAATTTATTTTTGTTTCAACATTTTTTAATTTGGATTTCCTAAAGCAAGGACACTGCAGGTTTTTTTTACCTTTAACTCTTTCATTCCTCTTCCCCATATATCAGTCAAAAAAACGTATTGCTGGAGACCCAGGGAAGAATTACATTTCTGAAAGTTGTATTAGAATAATTCTATGCAGGAAGAAAATATGAAAGTACCTTCAGACGTGAAGAAGAGGCTGCCATGTATACCTTGTTCCTCTTTAGGAAATCATATGTAGGAAGGGATTCATAAAACTGACTCTGGGGAAGAACTTTGGTCAGAATTTATACCCTATTTTGACATGAATCAATCAAGTACGAAACACAGGCACAGTAAAACCAGTATTTTTTATTCTGGTATTTCTAAACTTCTGTTTACCTATTTTGTCTTTTAATCTGAGGAGTCTTGTGATTTTTATCACAGATTGAAATTCTATAGGATGTCCTCAAATTAAGGTAACTTCTTGTCAGAAAGTCTGAGCTCTGCGTGTGCTTTCCTTTGGACAGTGTGTAATGGGAACGCAGCCATCCTGGATTGTAGCTGCAGTCTCTGAGATGAATAATTAGTCCTTCAGCATTTCAGTACTGTTTTTATTTCTTGGTGATTTCTTCTTCTCTGTCTTCTGTCTATTTTTGGGGAATTAAATAGGTCAAGTGTAAATTGTGGACCTTTCTGCTCTCTTCTGTCTAACGTCTCCTAGCACTGTGTCTATTGCAAGGAAAAAGATAAAAGTAATGCAAGTTGGAGAACTAATATTGAAAAATGTGTAGTACAAGAACAAGAAAAATTAAGAAAATTACTAGAACAAAATGCAAGAAAAGGGAAATTATTCTCATACAAAGTGTTCATTCAATATGATGTTAATAACTGACTATTTGAAAAGGAGTGAGATAAAAGTACTGAAAGATTGTGGATAGAAATTTTGTTATGGGTAGTCTGGTCTGTATAATTGTGTTTTTTAAATTTTTTTTATGAGGGGTGGGAATTGTCTTGTATCAATTCTTTCTCTTGGAGAGCAATGAAAAATCTTCCCTCTCAATTTTCCAGTTGTGTTTTTTCTGGAGCTTTTGCACATGCTTTGATAAATATTTCTGAGGACACAAGCGAAAGCTTTGTGTTTAATTTTCCTTTTTAAAAACCTTAGTTGGCCTAGGAAAAGGTGTCCTGGAACAAAATCCAAGAGGTAGTGCATTCTGTACCCTTTTTGTTATCTACTGTTATGTGAGGGATCCAGGTTGAGTGAAATTTTCTATGACATAGAGGAGTTGATAAAGAGAATGTATCTTCAGTGGATAATCATGTGCTTTTTTTTCCTTTTCTATCATTATTTGTCTTGAAAGCTTGGCAATTCAAGGCTCAAACTCTGAAGGTAATACATGATACTGGAGGAAGTAATAGGTGGGTTTTTTCCCACATATTCACACTTTGATTAAAGCTTTTTTTGTCCTTTAAATCCAAGGCAATTTCTTAAGTAAATGGTTAGAAGAATGTTAAATTTACACAGTCAAGTTGGATGTTACAGGGTGCTATTTAAAACCTCAAAAATGCGGTATTTGTGTAGATGATAGAGTCAGTAATGCTTCTTGTGGACTTGCTGACTGTCAGGAACATGGCTGGAGACTTTAGAGACCAAAAATTCAGCATAAGATATAAAAAAGCTTAAAATTATTTACTTCACGGGGTAGAGTGGAAAAGACAATTCTAAATTTAGGAAAATTGAGCAGAACCGTGGGATACACACGTGAAAATTGTCCCTTCCATAAACCACATGGCTTCTACCTTAACAGTAGAGCACACTGATGCAGGTATCACTGATGCCCAGGCCAAAGACAGATGAGTAAAGCTTTTATGATGCTGAGATTTACAAAATTGGTGTCTGTCAGAAATGATAAGATCTGCTGTGGCCAAAGGGAAAGGGGGAGGAGGTGGGGTTGTTTCACTCGGTGGACTCAGCAGCAGCCACTCCTTGGGGCGGGTCTCTGCTGTACTGCAGGGCTGGATGGGAAGCGTGGCTGGATTCCCAAGGCAAACCAACACCGTAGGCCCAGCAATCCCTGCTGGTTCCTTTTATTTCACAGCTGAAACTCAGGATGATCCAAAATCCCAAGCACCCCACACAGTCCCAGTATCACCGGCCACATGATGAACCTGCATGCAGCTCAAGATACACATTAGATACTGCAACACAGCATGAGTCCAGAAGTGGTTGTAAATGCAAGTTAAAAGGTGTAGAATTAAAGTTTTTCCTTTTTAGTCTAAAAGGAAATTCTTAAACTGATTCATTCTTAAATGGTTTTGGAAATAAGTTCAACAAGTATTTTTTGAAATTAACTATGTTTTATGCTTTACTTGAATAGATGTGTGCCTACCCAAGCCATGCATTCCTTTTTCTTTTCCACAGTGGCAGTAGTACTCTGTAGATTTCCAAGGCAAAAACTGAGAAAAAATAAGTGGGAAAGTTGAGCTGTATAAATTAATTTTTTCTGCTTCTCTGGTGGGCTGAGCCTACTGAGATGGTTACTGAATCAGACATGCACAACATTGTTGCACAGAAATGGACAAGAGTGCATGTGTGGAAAAAAGTGGAGGGTGATACTGGCCTGTTTTGATTTAAACTTGCACTATATAGCTGTAGTGTAAGTTTCTTAAGAGCTAGATTTTGAAACTAATCCGGTCTAAGACAATCTACTGCTGAATGGAGCAGCCGTGTTCCTCTTGTCCCTTTCCAGCATTGGTGTTGCTGCTTGCCTTGTAAAGGACTTCATGTCTCTCTTGGCTTGCTTTCATGTTGTACCTCAGCTAATTAAAAAAAAAGGTTTACCAAATTGTCTGCCACTTTGCAGGCTCTGGCATTTGTGTGAGTTGAGTTGGCCAATCCAGTGGAAGACTAACTCCATCATATAATTAACAGTTTTCTGTTGGAATATATTGCTGCACCAGCCCTTTTTGTGGTCACACAATTCCTAGCTGTGGTACACGGGCAAGGAAGAATGGGGTTGTTCTTTCAGGGAATGGCTTGTATTTACGTCGATTTGGTTATAGCTCCAGAAATACTTCAAAACAGGAATTTTCTTGTGGTTGGGATGTCTGATTGTGTCAGCTTTAGGATTATTTTGTTTGTGCATGGCATCTGGTACTTACCGCTGTAAGGATTACAAACGGAAATGTCTAGTTTTCTAATCTAGTTTGGCAGTTCCTATATTTATTTGAAATACATGGCAAGTAATGCAACAAAACTCTGCAGGACATTTTTTAGACATATATCTGAAGTCTTAGCAGTGAGTCCTGTCAAAATGTGTCCTTTTAAACTATATGTCTAAGTTTGCTAATGCAGTGATGTAACAGGCTTGAGGAATTTGCAGTTAAACAAATTAAAGCTTGTGAGCAGGAGTGTGTGGGATGAGGTGGAGGTGGAGGAAGCCGGTAGGAAAATCCCACCCTATAGGGGGGACTTTGTGGACAAGAGACAAAACATACCCATGGGTTGTCTCCTCATTCTGAATATTCTTTCTTCTTCCCTGTGTCTAGGATTGAGTAGTACCTTTCCCCACAGACTCCACACCTTACCTGCAGGGCAACACAGTTCAAGAACTATTTTTTGGTGAAGAAAATGTTAGGGAAATTTGGATCCTTCCGTCATTAAAATGATATATAGTAATATTTTCATTGCAGTTTTTTGCTACCAGAACAGCAGAAATTGGAATCAGCAATTTACCAATACCTTTATTGTAGATTTTTGGAATCTCCATATTTTCTGATACTGTCCTGTGAAGGCAAATTGTTTTAAGGAAAGTTGCTTTCATGAACTTTGAACTGTTGAAGATGCTGGAGTGACTGAGGTATAAAACAAAGTATTAACTTTTCCTAAGATTTTCTTGGCTTTTCCTTTGGGAATGTGAAACCAAATGGTCAGCTTAGGTGAGGAATGAAAAGGTCATGGTAGTCACATATTCTAAAACAGTAATTCATTGTGCACAGTCAGCTGACTTTTCTTACGTCAGATGGGCAGCATCTGGAAACGGATCTCTTACCTTCATTTTTTCTGCAGAGGAAGTAGTTAGAAGATAGATTATTTTAATTTGGTAAAGGTTAGTGTGCTGATTTAGGCAGACGGGTTTCCAGTGTGGGCCTGAACTTTGCAATAGAAGGCAGTGTCTTGCTTAAATCTTTCATCTTGCAGGGTGTGATTTTGTTTCGTATGATCTGTCCTTCATTTCTTACTTAGTTTGAACTAGTAATGAGTAGTTGTGATCTTTGATTTTTTTTCTCACACTGGATTAGACATAATTTGAAATAAACATGGAGGAATTGGCATAGTTGAAAGATTCCTGTAAAGTATAGAAAGCTGGGGGAAAAAAGGTAAGGGTGGATAAAAAATTCCTATGTTTTCATGTAATGGTAAGAAAAACACTTTGAATCAGCTAGATCCATGGTAAGAGAGAGCTTTTATGTATATGAAATGGTTTCCATATCAAAATATCAAAACTCTTAATATTTTTGTAAGTCACCTAAAGACTGTCTTCTATCACGCAACAGGGAACATAGTCACCACCTCTTCCTTCTGGCTGTTTCTGTAGTCCCCTGGCACTTGTTAGTCCAGCAGTGCACCTGAATGTAAGAGCTTTTCCTGCAGCATGCACTTTGGGAGTGATGGAAGAGAGGCAAGCAGCCTTGGCAAGGTGCCTTTTGAGCACTGCAGAGTTGGCCTGTTTCCTGCTATTAACTACATCCAGAGCAGCCATTACTTCCTCTGCAGCATTGGGAAATTGGTTTGTGACTCAAGTGAGAGCTGGAGAAGGAACTGCATTGTGTGCAAAGGACTGGAAGGTGGTTAGACATGGAGTGGATTTAGTGCTGTGGGAAGTGCTGGACTTAGAATCACTTGAAACTGTTTCTGATGTTCTTTGACTGTGGAAATTGATCACTTTCAGTCTGATTGATATTAAAGTCATAAGCATTACTGTTAGGCAGCTATGGACTATATAGAGGAGATTTTGGAATGGTAGCTGTGTTTAGAGGTGGGTGTAATCTAGTATGTGACACCTTGGTATTAGATACCCAAGACAAACACATCTCTAATAGAAAAAAACATTTGCTTTATTATTGTGTTTTAATAACAGTGCCTTTCAGCAGCTGCGACGTATGTTAAGAAGAATTGATTTGGTTTCTTTTCAGAACTATGACACCAAAGACAACTCTCTTATAATGCATATAGAAAGAAAGGATTTGTACTCTGTAACCATCCTGGGTGTTCTTGCAGTTTTCTTCCTTCCTGTCAGGGATTTCTATTCTTATGTGAATGATTGTCATCTTAAACTGATGCTAAAATAACAAAAGCTAACAGTGAATTTGATATTCTCAAAATTGTTCTGTTTCTTCAGTAGGTCACCAGGTGTTGATACAGGCTCAGTCCAAAGGCACCTTGGCAAAGTGGAGGGATAGGAATGTTTCTACATGGCAATATTTTATTATGTTAATTTCAGAGGGCTGTAGTAAGGTCTGAAGTTTTTCATTCGCATGTGTTCTAGAACAGCCAGCCAGGAAAATCAGACTTGTAGGGCACATCATCTTGAACATACGTGCATGTCATCATATCTGAAAATGCCAGAAAGCATTGCCAGATTTTTAATTGTTGTAAGAATTCTCAGGAGTGGCCATCTGGATGATAAACAATGTAAAAAGGGACAAAAGCAAGATGAAAGAAGTGTTTTCATACATCCTAGTCAAGAAATGAAAATTAGCTTAACATTTCACAAGACACTGGCTGGGGGTTTGTGTGTCACTTTTCCAACAATCCCTCTTCTAGTGCTGTGTCACCTAAACAAGTTTTGCTGGCACATTTGTCTGAGCAGTTGTATTGTGAGCCAGGTCTGCATACTGATGTAGTTTTAAATCAGTGTGTTCTTGGTGGCAGGTGTCTTTTTTAGACTTCATCAGTCCTCCGAGTAGGGAACAGCGTGGCTGCACAAACAGTTCTTCAGCACTTAAATCAGAAGGGCAAACTGTGTTTGGAGTGGGAGAGATTAGAAGATAGCACAAGTACTGATGTGAAAAACTTGATCTTATGGAACTGACAGCTATGCTTGCTTTTCCAGATTTGTGATCAGAGAAGTACTCTATCATGTGTTCTTTAAGCAATGACAGTAGCTTTGGCTTTGTCCACCTTTTCTCAAGTCTGGTGCTTGTCCATTTGTGAATGATGGGCAGTTGATTCTCATTGACTGTGAATGTGAGAGAGACTGGTACTGCTGAACTTTGACCAGTATTGAGCTAGTCTTCCAGTGTGCAGACTTGTGTTTAGATTGATATGTACTTCTAGGAGTACCAGTGTCCATGGACGAGTCACTTTATTTTCTTATTTTTATAAACTCTTACCTGTAAATTGTGGTGAAATACTGGTTTTAAGAATTACAGTTTCCTTTTATATCTGCCCTTTACTGCATGGAAAGAGTGGAATGAAGAGCAGAACAGCAACAAAAAGAATGTCACTACTGAAACAATTTTATTTCCTTATACTGTAAATAGTTAACATTTACAATGTCGCAAAAATCTGTAATGGTGTCCTTATAATGATTGTTCTTTGAATGGTAGAGCTTACATGATTTCCATCTCTCTAAAGGTCTGGTCCATTTTAGGATTAAAAAGTGTGATAAAATGCCTTTTTATTTGTCAAATGTTAAGCAAGTTGAAGGAGAATGTGTTACAGGTACTCTGACAACTTGAGCAGAATACCTGACAGCAAAGGTATTCTGCTTATGGTGTCAGAGAAACCCTGCTCGAATTACACTAATTAATTGTGTTAACTTGTAGGAAACCTTTCTTATTATACAGAAAGGTTTTCTTGCTCTCTACTTCAGTATAGGGCAGGTATTGAGCTGGGGACTGTCTTGCTGTGCTTGTTACCCATCTTGACACATCTGTGAGTAAAGCATGGAAGAACAGATATTGGAAGAGACACACTAGTGATTTGATCCATTTTGTCAAGGTGTGAAGTAAAAAGACTAGGTAGGCCAGTGATTTTTTAGCTGAGAAGGAGGTTGGACTGCACTGACACAGTTATTAGGGTCAAAGATTTTGTTCACCATAGTAGTTGTAATGTAACACCTATGAAATAATATGCTCAAAATCTGTGCTATCAAATCCCATTTCTTGGCAGTTTCTGTCTAAAGAATAATTACATCTAGTAGGGAAACAGAGCAGTCAGAAGATCAATAAATATTTCCCTTGAGTTCTAAGAACTTGATTTGAAAGTATCCTCTAGGTGTCGTGTCAGTTGTCTTGTTGTGTTGGTACAATGCTGGGGAACTTTGGGGGGCGATGATTTCCTTTTAATTTAAGTTTTTTCAAGGGCAGAAGTAGTCTTTTGTAAAAAGCTGTGTAAGTGGTCTCTTTAGCTGTTCAAAATATACAGCTATGAATTGTTTGACAAGCAATTTAGAAATAGAACATAGAGCTGTTGGAGCACAATGCAAAGGTGATTTTCATTACAGGTTCTTTTGATACGCTCACCATCACAACACTGGGCATTCCCAGTCCCTGGGAAGGCATAAAGGGGTTAAGTCAACTCAAGCCCATTGCTCTCTTCAAAACTCCTGGCTAATCATTCTGTTTTTATCCTCTAGGTTGGGCTGAGCCCTGGATACACTCCCTGATGCTGGTCTAGTTACCTAGGGAAGACATCTTATTCAGGCTCTTGCTGCTCTCCTGGACAAACATTTACACATGCAATTGATTCACTCAGCTGAGAGTCAGTCTCCTAACTGCTACAAACCTTTATCTTAGAAACCACCTTTTGGTCTCTTTGTTACAGAATGGTTTGAGTTGGAAGGGACCTTAAAGATCATCTTGTTTGACCCTCCCTGCTATGGACAGGGACACCTTCTGCTAGATCAGGCTCCTCAAAGCCCTGTCCAACCTGGCCTTAAACACTTCCAGGGATGGGGCAGCCACAAATTCTCTGGGCAACCTGTGCCAGTGCTTCAGCACCTCATAGTCAAGAATTTCCTCCTAATATCTAAAGTAAACCTACCCTCTTTCAGTTTAAAGCCATTCCACCTTGTCCTGTCACTACATGCCCTTGTAAATACTCGCCATCTTTCTTGTAGTCTCCTTTCAGGTACTAAAAGACTGCAATTAGGTCACCTGAAAGTCTTCTCTGGGCTAAACATTCCCAATTCTCTCAGCCTTTCATTATGGAAGGGGTGCTCCACCCCTCTAGTTGTCATGTGACAGGGTCAACTTTCTTAGCCACAGCTGTGGTCAGTTACTTCCCATATTTTCCTGGAGCTTCACGGGCACATCACGTTTGCTTATCTCTGCTGAGCCTTCCCAAGAGTTTACTGATCTATCACATGGAGAAAAGAGCTGTGAGTATGTAAAATCTGGAGTTTGGGGCATTTGCATCGATGTGAGACTTGTTTAGTGTCTGTCTTTGTGTGAAGTAGTAAGTACAAGTATAATTCTTGCCAGGTTCATGCCCTGATCTTAGAGATGGAGTATTTTCCTCTTTGACATGCTTGATGTATGCTTTATTTAACACAGAGTGATATAACAGAGAGAGATCAGCTTAGGAAGACTCTTTGGTCTGAGGACTGTGTCAGTATTTGGGTTCCATATCCAAGTAACTGTCCTTGAACAATGAGGTAAAAGGGTATCTTCACCACCAATTTGGCTTACTGTGAAAAGTGCCAGAATCCCTTTGTGAGCCTAGTGTGGAGAGTCAAGCCGCTTCTTCCAAGTTTCTTGTTATGCTCCAGATAGTACTCTGAAGATCCTGAATTAATGAATGGATTCTTTTGGTTTCCCCACCCCCAGTAAAAGTTACTTGCTTTGACATCTGAATGGTTGACCTAACTCCTGAAATTTCTGATGTCCTGACATTATGCTTACTTCCTGGTAAAGTGAGGATTTATTTAAAAGTATAATTTGAGACACTCAAGATGGTAAATTAATGACATGTCCTAATTTATAATGCCTTCTTTCTTGCTTTCCAGTAAGAAGAGCATATTGTTTTGCTTTCTGTCTTATGTATGAAACAAAATAAAAATATGGTTTCATCTGTTGGCCAGACAGGTGACACTGGTACAAAACTGCTACTTTGCTTAGTTCGGACAAGGAAATTTTGAGTTTAGTACTGATTCTATTTTAAGTGGTGTGTTTGTACCTGATAAAACATTGAATGAGGTTTTTTGACATTGCAGATGGGTCTCACATCACCCATCTTAACATTACAGTGGGCTAAACCTTTGCATCAGATTTTTAATGCTTAGAATTGGTACTTCCTTATTAATATACAGCTGACTCTTAAGTCTTAAATGTCTCTTTGAGGGAGTCTTTTGAATTTTTTGCCAAGTCATGCAGTGGAAGGAGGGCACTTCAAGGAAAAAAGGATGTTTTCCCCCAAATCTGTAAGGATGTTTTTGGAAGGACAAGCTTGGAACAGGAACTCAATTTGACTCAAGTGGCTTTTGCTAGTGAACGTAGACATAAATTTGTCCCAAATGATTACCATTTCAAAAAATAATCTGTTGAGCATCTTAGAGGCTTGTTTAAGCTTCACAGTTAAAACATTTGAAACATAGCTGTGTATTATGCAAAAGAAAGGACCTCTGGTGTTGTGACCTTCTGCCTGCTGTGGGATGGGAGATACGGTTTGGTCTGAGCACACAATTTAAAGTAGAGATCTTCTTTCATATTGGTTATACCTCTTCTCTCTGACACAAAGACCTGAATGGTCCATTGAAATGTAGTGGGGACAAGATGATTGAAATTGGTTTCAGACTGGGGACAGAGGTGCCAGTGAAGAAGAATCTGGTGTTGAAGGCAGTGTACTTGGCAAACATGCTGGAACAAGAAAGGGTAACAGGAAGTGATTGCAGAGAAACTCTTGCTAGATGAGGAGTCATTCCCTCATGAAGGAAATTGGAGATTGAAACTGGTGCGAGCATGGGTTTTGTGTTGAAACCTGCAAACTGATCAAGGAGACTCAAATGGGGAACAAGTTTGAAGGCAAGGCAAGCAAGTGAGCGATTACAGTGGTATTCAAAATTGCAGGCAAAGAAACTACATGACAGTAGGAGAAATCCATGGTTTGGAAATTAACTTGAATGTCTAGGGGGATCAGTGCTATAGGGGGGTGAGTGGGGAGTGAGAATTTGGGGCGAAGCAAACTGGTCTTACCCTCACATGCTATTCCACCATGTCAAGTGTTACTTAGTTGCCAAGGGATGAAGTTTGCTTTTGATCATCTGCAAGTATGAAGGTAAAATTCTATTACGAGTAGCAGCAGCAATTGACCAAAATTTAGAAAATGGCAGAATCAGATTTGGAATTTTGTATTCTTTGTTGTGTATTTGTTTTCAGCTACTACATTTTAAATTACTTAATTACTTGCTACTTTTTTGTCAGCCTCCTTAAAGTACATCGTGTTCTGCTCTGGAAATGTAACTTGCAGTATGGTGGAGAGGACAATTTGTAGGATGCCTTTTTTGTGATTACAAAAATTTGTGACAATAGAAGCAGAACATTGCTGGAAGAAAAATGTTAGTCTGGTGATTTAAATTGAACTGCTCAGAAATTGCCTTTAATTGCATGTTTCTGCATTTTTTGAGTGCCCAGACTTTGGATGCTAGGATCAGCTTTGTGAAAGAGCTGAATACTTAGATCCACAAATGAAGTCAATCAGAACAGCATGAGCAACTGAGAAATCATGGTGTCCCAGATGCGGCATCTAGAATTCCTTTGTCAACACTTATCTCTGGGTTTCCCTCCCCCATATGGGAGATCAGTAGAATATTCACTGATTTCCCGTGGTGTTAACAAAATGAATTATGATTGGGAAGGACTTAGATTTTACTGTGATAAGCACAATACATAAAACTCAAGAAGAAATTAATAGTGGCATGTTTTAAGCAAGGATTTCAGTATACCAATCCATGGATTTCACACTAAACAATGTAAAAGAAAATACAGTCCTCAGTCAGTGCTTGTTAAATGGGTGCTGTACCTTCTGTGCACATTAGGTATCTGCTACGGGGAAAAATGGTGTTTGTTTGTGTAATTGAAGACAGTATGTGTGTGGGGTAGTAGATCAGTGCTACAGACATCCTTAGTTGTGGCTTTTTCTAGCCTTTGTGTGCTTGACTTTGTGGCTGCAATAGTTTTCCCTTAATATAGCTTTTGAATGTAATATTGAATGCCTGCATTCTTTGGAAATGAAGTATGTGCACATAGGGACTGGGCTGGATGCATCAATACTGTTTACTATCCAGGTTTTGAAAAATGTAGATGTAGGGGAAGCCAGGAGTGCTGGAATGATAACTAATTATTTGGGTGACCTAATACTCTTATCTTTGAAAAGTAGTCCGTGGATAAATCTACATTGAATATAATAGGTATTCTGCCAGTGAGACTGAGGAATTTTACCTAAGTACCTGGGGGGGTTGCTCTTGTGCCTTGTTCTCCCTTATACTTGTTTCATGAATATGTAAATTGGCATGTCCCCACTGTTACTGTACTCAGCTGCTTTTGAAATTGGCTTATTCCATTCTTGGAATTCAGTTTGCGTTCTTTTGACAGCACTGCTTTTGTTGTTTATATTTCATATTTCCTGAGGTGCCTTGCAGGCTGTTTTTCGTGGTTAAGGATAGCTTCATATATATAAAAAGGTAATATATTACTTTTGGATATCAGCATGAAGTGTTGGGCCTTCTTTTCCTGGATGAGGAACAGACTCACAGGGTGAACTACATTCTTAGTTCTGTGGTCAGGCAGGATGCCCTGCTTTGAGTTGAGATTTTTCTTAATATGAAGCAGGAAGGGAGCACTAGTGAGACTAGCTGAGCCTGCCGTGGCAGAGGCAGCTTGTTGTTATGATCATGAAATTATTTTTTGTGAGCTTCAGATTCCATGCACCAACCACACTGTTCTAGAAAGCAGAGCCATGCTAATCTTGCCTCTTCGTGTTGTGGGGCAGCTTTCTTTCCTATGTCATGCCTTTTTCTTCAACGAAGGTTGTTTTTAATAACAGAAAAGGCCATAGCAAGTTCTCCTGCTGGTGTTACTGTGTGTCCTTGTTCCCCTGACTCGGACAACATTCAGGAATATCCTGTAGACTCAGAGTAAAGGTTTAACTCTCCTTTGTCTGGAGTGCAGTCTATCTCTGCTTATTCCCAGTGAGACAGAGTTTTGGTAAATGTATCTTAAAAATCCTCCTTAGGTTTGAAGTAGCTTTTGTTCCACAATACTAATTTCAAACTCAACTCAGGACCTCAAGGGGACTACCCTTTGTGTCCCTGACAGTTTTCTGCACCTGCATCTTTCTGTGAAGGCCTGTCTTGTTGGATGACTACATCCACCAGGAAAAAGGAATGATGGTGTGTGAGGCCTGTTTTCAGTTGTTTCTTTAGAGCTTAATAATAAAAGCTTACAGCTTCTTTCCCCACTTTGTTACTTTGCTTTCCAGACAGGATTTGCCTTTACCATAGATTAAATTTCTTCTTTGATCTCTTCCCAAGTTTCCTTGTGGTCAGAGAATCAGGCCTTGGGTATTGTCTCTCCCCTGCAACTGTCAAACCTATAAAAGCACTTTCCACTTCCAGCATGAAGAACTTGATCTTTAATTTTTTAATGACTGTAATAACTTGTCAGATGATCTTGATAATGCAAAAGAAAGACAGGATGTTGCCCAGTGAACCCACATATCTAGTTTGAGATGTGAAACAGGATTGTGGAGCAAGCATCCTACTGTTACCGCCAGGCATAACAATAAGTAACTTAAGAGCCCAGGCATACTGCAGGAGAAGGCCCCAGAGAATCATAGGGATAATTGAGTTTGAAAGGGACCTTGAAAAGCTGTCTGGACCAACCTTCTAGTCACAGCGGCCAACTTTAAAGCTGGAGCCAGCTCTGAAGTTAGATCAGGTTGCTTGGGGTGTATGAAGTCAGGTTTTGAATATCTCCAAGGATGAAGCTTCCACAGCCTCTCAGGGCAGTCTGTCACAAAGTTAGACCACCCTCATGGAGTGAGTGATCCAGATATATGGTCACAATGTGTTAGTATGCTGTATCAGTTGCTGGTCTCTTGTCTAGCTCTGTGCACTCCAAAGCAGAGCTACGTGCATGTGATCTGCTCCTTTGTGTGGGGCACAAACCCTTCTCATATTCACAGCCTGTCCTTCTAAAGGAGCCTTTATCCATTCACCACAGTACCTCAGGCATGCAAACTATCCAGCTGCCAACTGAGGAGAGATTATGGTTTGAAATCATGGTGTAAGTGCAGGTAGAAAGGTAGAAAGAACTTAGTATTGACTGGAAATTTTTGAGATGTGCGTGTTCATATCCTGCTTCCTTTTTTTTTTCCTGTCAATCTTCCCAGGATCATTCTGGCCTAAGACTGAAATGGTTCTATGTGCACTCCTCCTTACATGCTTGGGACTAAAGGTGAGGCAGGATTCTGAAAGTGCATGCCCTTTGTGGATGCTTTGAGTTGAATAAGTTCAGTGGTTGCAGGCAGGAAAGATAACTGTACATGTAAACTGCATGTCTTACTGCTTGTAATTGTTAGTCCTGCTCAAACAACTCTGGCAGCTAGGCCTTTGTAGCAGTTTTGCTGCAAATTTTTCTTAACCTGAGAGAGTGGAAGCCACTGGAGAATGTATTATCTGCATAGGTGAGGAGGACAGGCGTTGGAGAAACAGAAATCAGTCTGATGGGTTTGGTTTTACTAAGTTGGAGGCTGGGCTAGCGTAGTGACCATCGAGTTGTAAATGCAGAAAGAATACCCACCTCACTGTAGAGAATTCTAGTCTCAAAACAGCACTATCCTGACAATTTAAACTGTTCAGATCCTTGCTGTCCTTGCTGTGATGCAGTTTTCTCTGTTGCAGTTGACACCTGGATTCATCACATCCTGCAGTGAGCTTGTTCAGCTTGCAACACCTGCAGAAATTGAATTCCACAGAAGAACAGAAGAGTTTCCTGCTGGTGTAGGAAGCTTACCAGCTCACCAGTGGGTCTGTGTATGAGTGATAGGGAGTGGGTGGTACTATGTGCCACTGTAGGATTGCATGGAGCTGGAGAGTAAAACTGTTGGCAGCAACAGGATTTAAGTCAAAATTGTCTTAGAACCACAACCTTATGTGTGTGCTTTCTCCAACACAGGAATTTCTAAAGAGGTGCTCGTTTCTTCTCCTTTCTTGCTTAGGTCTTCCAGGGTTCATAGCATGCTGTTAAACCTTTTCCTTTCAGAGCTTTTAATCTTTTTAAGCTGTTAGAGGCAGAGTCTAGTAATGAATGTAAATTGCAATTCAGTAACTAAGAACAGATCAAGAGTGGCATTTGGTAATGAAATTCCATGATTGTGTTGCTGTAAAATGGAAGAACTTGAAGAAAAATGTAATCTGCAAATATTTAAAGGCGATTCTTTGAGTAATCTGTGGAAGAGAGAAATGAACTAAGGAGACTTATCATACCTGAAGTGGTAAAAAGGCTTTTGTTTCTCTTCTTTGCCACTGACTTGTTTGTGATGAGACCTGTAGCCCCTTAGTGATTTTTCTTTGTAAATTGGGTGGGTGATTATTTCAGAAAAGACAGGAGAGCTTTAGAACTTGTAGTGTAGACTAAATGTTTATAAAGATACTTATTAGCTAGTAGGGATTGGTAAGTGCAGAATTACCCTTACAGTCTAGAGATTAGTGATAAATTGGCTGATCTCTTAAGTGTGGTGCCTTCAAAGGTCAAAACAAGCTGACGGGGGGGGGGGGGGGGGGNCTACTTGCTTTAGTGTTGTATCTATGAGTACTAATACAGTACTACCACTACATGATTTTTTTTATTTGACTGGATTGGTTGTAAGGACTGTGCAATAATGAGGAACATTTTCTTTCAAGAAGAAAGTTACAGATTGTACGGAGTGTATTAATTAGGGAGCATACTAAGTAAGTATCTCAATTAGTTAACATGTTTTTTGTGACTAGGTGGAATATTCTGCATTGAGATCAGGTGCAAAATAATACTGTGGTGTTATATCTGTATTTTCGTTACAATATGGGCATGGAGCATGTGTACAGCTACTGCAGTGTAGTTTTAACTCTCTAAAGCCAGAAAGAGGAGAGAAGCTCAGTGAGCTTGCTTACAGAGGTGTAGGAAAAATGGAATTCTTCCTTCTCTGCCTTTGATTTGTATATGGTTTTATGTTAATCTCTGTCAAAACTAAGAAATTTTGGGTTATAGCTTTTGGCCTAGAACAACTTTTTTAGGGGACTGAAGGTGTTCGTGTAGAAAGATATTGTATTCACGATGACACTTGAAACTGTTGTATACTTTATGTCCAAGTACAAATTTTTCTCTGACACATTAAAAAGCCTCCCCAAAACCACAGACTCTCCCAGTTGACAGGAATTGATATTATCTCTGCAAGCTATAGAGTCAATTTTAGTGCAATTTTTTTCCCAAAATACCACAGCTAAATTCCTTCCTTTAAGGAAGATGCATTTGTTTCCAAAATAAGTACTTCCAGTTATAAATTTAATGCAGTTTTGACTAGGAAGATCTTAGACTGCGGTGACAGGTCAAAACAATATACTGAGGAGATCTTACCAGTCCCCGTAATTCAGGCTCAGCTAAATATATTTAGGAAAAATTGGAAAGAAGAGGGAGTTGGATAGAATTTATTAAAGGTTTCTGACAGCGTAGACATTCTTCTATGTATCTTTTCTGTTATGGGAGACAGATCTGAGGGATCTGTGTCTTCATTATGAATTGAAAACTTGCGTTGGATGCTTCTCTGCTTTGCTTCAGCACTTCACTTAAGTAAATAAACAGCATCTCCTGGTGTCAGAAGGTATTGTTTGGTAGCAGAGAGAGATGAGGTGCATGTTGTTAGGCATTTTAAAGGTATTTAGTAGGTTTTGGTAATGCAGGAAAAAAATTAGGTTCATCTCAGATAGGAGGAGAACCTGTTTTGGGTTGTCTGAAATCTTCCTTGGGATTTCTTTCTCCTTTTGGAAAGACCTTTCCAATCACCCTTTTTTTTTTTCAGGTGTATCCTTAACTTTCTTTCTTCACCTGCTATTCAGAATGAACAGAAACAGCATATGTAAAACATGGAAAAGACTGAGTGTTAAGAGTGGAGTTAGTTTACAGAAAGGTTAGTTTACATATATTTAGCAATTTTAGGTTAATGGTTGGACTTGATTTTAGAGGTTTTTACAGCCTTAATGATTTTATGATTCTGTTCTTGTTCTGTAACAGTGAATTACGATGGGATTGTTTAGTGTTCACGAATTTCTGCATTTGAGTTGGGGAGGGGATTCCAGTACCTGTTATATCTAAGGCTCTCAGTGTTGGTAGGCTCTGGATGGACGGATACAGGACAGATACCTGCCACAAGTGGGTGTTCTCTCAGTTGAGGACACTTTAGACTTCTAAAACACTGTCAGTCATGCTTATTTGATCCAGGAATGTTCTGAGATCACATTATGGAACTATTGTACAAAAATCCTAATGAGATACAAGAGGCCTCACCTAAACCACATAGAAACTAAAATATCATGTCTGGGTTATAAACTCATGTCTGCTTTTGAAGTGTGGTCTGTGCTGAGCAGTGGGTTTAGATAAAGATGTCATCATAAGGCCTTGCTAAATACACAGCTTCTGGTTTCCAAAATACTTTTTTTCAGAATACAGTGGTATAGTACTGTTCTAGAGAGATCAGTTTTGTCTCTGCTCTGTGTGATTTCCTTGGTACTGCTGAGCTATGGAAGTGTATCTTGGTGGGAAAGCCTTTCTTGTTAAGTTTTTGCAGAGAACGAGGGTGAGGTCATATTAAATGTACAGGGTTGAATGTTAGCACTTGTTAATTTGGTTTGAAAAAATAAGTGAGCAGAAAAGGAAGGAAGAGAATATGAACTTAAAACACCCAGCACAGAACTATTGTAGAAATCTGTTTCTGTGGACACTAGAGTAAAAAAATAGCTTGGTAATACTAGATACCAAAGAGGCTTTTACATGGTAGTGAAATTTTGGAGAAATTGTGACAACTTAATGTTCAGACTAATAAACTGTGGCTCTCAGATAAGTGATATAGAGAAAATTCCTGTGCAACTTCAGAGGGGGAAGTTCAGTTTGGTGTTAATAAATTGGTGGTTCTCTAAAATTTCAGTGCTTAGCTGCCTTTCAGAGGTTAAGTTCTGGTTCAAATAAAATTGCATTTGAAGTGTGATACTTTATCTAGCATACAGCTGCCACAAGCAGCCACTTCTCAGAAGAGGAATTTACCTTCAGTGACTGCATCTTGTCTTTGGCAAAATCCCCAGGAATTGCCAATTGCTCCAAAATACTTATATATTTCAATGAAGTTATGTTTTTCAAAGAAGGTTGGAAAAAAATGTTTATCATCCAATTTCTGGGAATTTTATGTTATTTATAGTTGGGCTAGAAGATAGATACATAAAGTTAAATCAATATAGAGGTATAGGGGTTTTGAGGTAGAGAGTAGTATTTCATTAATGTTAATTCTGCTTGTGTTAATTATTCCTAAATTCTGACACAGTCTTGGCAGAATGTATGTTTGAAGTATGCTGAGTTTTGAAAATTTTAGAGATTTAGTTGTGGTTTAGTGAGGGAATTTATAACTTGCTATTGCAGTAATCTGCTATTAAAGTTTGGGATATCTCCTTTCTGAGCTTTAAGCTTGCTTTAACATGGCAGTTAAGGTCAAACACATTTAATTCACTGCAAGAAAACTGTAAGTAATTATTAAACACTTTATAATGATTTAATGCAAATACTATGCAGTGTCTTGTGGGTGACAGATACTGGGAGGACAAATGAACCCGAAATAGTAATGCACTGATTTGAGAGAAGGAGTGAGTCCAGGCTTGTAGAAAAATTCAGTGATGTCTGTGAGAGCAACTGATGAATTGTGAAGAGCAAGTAGCAGGATGTAGTATCATCAAAATATGAGGAAAGGTTTGTATGATAGAAAGCTTGCCTGTTTCTCCCAGCTGACTGAGTTGAATTCATTACAGCCTGCTTGCTGATTGACTGTTCATTTGGGAAACGTTAGCAACTCCATGGATGGGTGGATGAATAAATTTGTATAACAAAGTTCTGAGAGCTGGAGACTTTCAGGGTAGCATACAGATCTCTGAGGAAAAATCTGGGTAATATATCTGGAAGTTCCCAGACCCTGCTACCTCCGGTTGGGAATGTGGTGGGAGCTGGTGTACGTTTTGTGCTAGAGAAATTTGATTCAGATTTTATTTTTTGTAGGGCTGCATGCACGATGACCAACCATTTTCCCACTTCTATGCTGGTATGCCTGTTAGAAAAAGTATTCCACATGCTGGATCTGTCTGAATACTGAAAATCTTTTTTCCTGCTTTGTTTTACTTACGTATTTCAGAGAGCTGGTGTTTATTGGGGGTTTCGCTAAAGGCAGAGATAGTCCCTGAAGTTATAATGGCAGCCTGTGACAGCCGAGGCCACACAGTGAGAATTCTTTGCATAGTTACCCATGTTGTACATGGAATAATTAACTTCGTTGTCACGTTGGGGCACTTCTAATAGTCACACAATTCTCAGACAAATTCTGTGAAATGTATACATTTGGAAGTCAATTTGAAAGAAGGTGATGACTAGAATGTTTTATGTTCCTGAATTCATGGCAGCACTGCATAGGGAGCTTTGGCAAATCCACCTTTTGTGCGTCATTCCTCCTCTTTTGATCTCTTAGGTCAGAAATTGATTTGATAGGTCATGAGCTTCCATGGGTAGCAAGGCAGTGTACTAGCTGTCTCCAGGCACAGTGAAAAGCTTGGTCTTTTATAACGTTTAATCTTTTGTTAAAAGTGCTTGATGTTTGCTAAATCAAGATACATAAAGCCTCTGAAATTATTTTTGATGTTCTTGCAATCTGTGAGTTTTTAGACTTACCTTCTGAAACTACGTTCTTTCTGTGAAAACATTTGCATTGTTTCAACTAAAAGTACAGTTGTTTGTAACTTGCAAACTGGACATGAGATACTGATTTGCAGTAGTTACTAATCTGCTGATGAATGAATCTTGTAGAGATTGGAAGGGATTTGTGTAGGCTGCAAACGGAATATAATGAGTTTCAGAAATGTAAGCAATTTAAAATACTGCTTGGATGTGAATTAAAATGTTCAGAAGCCACACACAGTTGCTTGAAAGCTTGATCCTTTTTAGCCATCCATAATGCCATCATTGTGTTTTTTTTCCAAAGTATGTTTGTCCACTCTAAAATTGTACTAAATCAGGTTTCTGAGAGACAGCTGTCATCCTGAGTATCTTAGTTTGTGAATAGGCTCTGCCATGTCGGAGGTTAGTGTCTCAGGAACTTTATAAGGGTGTAGATGCACATATTCTGATCTCACAGGTAACAGCAGTAGTCATCTCTGCCTCTTTCTTCTGTCTTTAGTACAGTTTAATGCTCAGTCTCTTTTCTGTGGTTTTCACAGGTTCATGTGATGGCTTCTACCTTTTGGGTCAAAATAACCCTTTTTAGCAGAGACCAGCTGCTTTGCATTTTAAGCTTGCCTGCTGTTCTTCGGGAGTGAAAAGCAGGAGGACTGGTTGGGCCAACTGATGAATAATCATGCGTTTACCCACTCAGTTCTATCATGTGCTACTTTGAGCTGTGTTTAAGAGAAACTTGAGGCTCTGACTTTGAGGGATATGGTGTAACTGGTCGAGTTTATTCCCAGGTGATTACAGTTCACATTGCAGAAATTCCTTTTGTACTTTGTCTGAACACAGTGATGATTGATGTATAATGTTATAGGTGTACCATGTTCCATTTTGGAGAACTTTTTCTTGCAGAGGAAGAACAAAGCTGGAATTGAGTGAAAGAACAGATCTTGTTCAAGAGCAGGGTTTACATCTGTTTCTGTTGTTTGATATTCCAACTCAGGGGTCTTTCTTTACATCACAGAACCAAAGAATACCCAAATATTTTATGATAACCTAAAAAATTGTTCCTCAGGCACTGGTAAAATGGTTGTTATATGATGAGAAAGTTCACAGTATTGGGTAAGCTTGAAATGTCCCTTTCCTGGCTTATAGTATTGGTACTTCAAAGGACCGTATAGCTGTCTCTTTGCTGGGTCTGCAATGCCATGGGCATCCACTGAAAAAGTCAACAAATGGATCAACTTGTTATTTGTCAAGGTATTTCTTTATCATCTGAGTGTCTGCCTTCTCTGTGTTTGTGAGGTCAGTTCATTGTCCACAGGCAACAGTGAGTGTAACCTGCTATTACTGTTTTGGTATCAGGATGGCTCTATAACTGCAAAGAAAAGAGGGTTTATCTCAGCCGTGTGCAGTTTTGTATGCCACACTGTGAAAAAGGTCACTTAGTTTGTTCAGCCTGGAGAAGAGAAGGCTGAGGGGAGACCTTGAGTGGTGTCTGCAGCTTCCTCATGAAGGGAAGCAGAGGAGAAGGAGCTGATCTCTTTTCTGTGGTGACCAGTGACAGGACTCGAGAGAATGGCCTGAAGCTGGGTCAGGGAAGCTGAGTCAGGGAAGGTTTAGGTTGGATATCAGGAAAAGGTTCTCCACGCAGAGGGTGTTTGGGCACTGGAACAGGCTCCTCAGGAAAGTGGTCACAGCACCAAGCCTGACAGAATTCAAGAAGTGTTTGGACAACACCCTCAGGCAAATGGTGTGACTCTTGGGGCTGTGCTGTGCAGTGCTAGGAGTTGGACATGATGAGCCTTGTGGGTCTCTTTCAACTTAGCACAATATATGATTTAAAAAAAAAAAGATTACCTCAAACACTAAGTAACACCTCTGTAGTCTTTTTTCCCCTTATTTCTCTTTGCATTCATGAATCAGTTCTTCAGAAAAAAAATTACTCGTACGCATTAATATCTTCTGTGCTACTGCTTTCAGCACATCATAGTGAATAAATATTATTTTATCAGCCCACTTGGCAATAATGACCATTAATCTGATTGTTAACTGATGGGTCTCAGATGGAATGCTGAATGCATGCTTGTTCCAAAATGGCAGAATCTGCCTCTCCTTTTTACTGTAATAAAGCTGCTTCTGTTTGCAGCACTGTGTTGCTGGGAGACTGCAGCTAATTTTTGTGGTGCATATCAGTAGTAGTGATTCAAATTATACATTTCATTGAGTAGCTCTTCTTTTTGTTTGTAAACTGCCTTCTGTAAGGGGAGAGAAATTTTGTTCTAGGGAGGACAGTATCCAGACCAGAGAATATGACTGAATCTGAAACAAAAGCTCAGACTGTTCTGTTGATAACATCATTGTACTTCCAAAGTCACTTCATGGGGGATGGTGACCTGGCTAAATTTACACCCGTCTGATAGTCAAGTCTAACACAGGTATTCAGGAGAATTCCAAGTGAGACAAACACATCTCCTCAAACTGCTGTTTTTCTTTTTCAGACTCCATGGTGCAAAACTTCAGCGTGTGGCGTGACTTTAAAGCAAAACAACAAAATAGACTGAGAGATTATGAATTGGAAAACTGTGTCGTTTTGGTTCACAACACAGATAACGGTGGCAATTTTGGGGCTGTGTAGAAAATGCAGTCCTTCTTAAAATGATTGTTGCACAGCTTGCATGTGGATCAGGACGTGCATGCAATTACATTGGCAAAAAGTGGGTGTAATTGGGCATGCACCTAAGTGGAAAAATACATGTGTAAGGTGGAACCTGACTAATAAGTAAAAACATCTTTTGCTTGCTGAATCTGTACTCCTTTTCTGGCTAGAGGAGATGGTAGTCCATTTTGTGCTGTTTGCAGTCTGCTTAGGTTTGTAGCAGTGTCTTGTTTTTAATCTTGCTTGAGATGCCTCTCTAAAATGGGGTGTGTGTGTATGTCTGAAGCCTGCTTGCTTAAACACGCGAGTCATGTCAGCTGCAATGCGGCAGTGCTTGGTGCTAATGAGGTGAGCAGCCAGAGCACCCGTCTGCTTATGTTTGCTCATCTCTGTGCAATTATGGCTGTGGGGATTGGAAAAAGGGATTTGTATTGGATGTGGCTCTGTTTTGGCCTTTCCAGTGTGTGGCTCTGTGTTCTCCTGAGGACTGGGCAGCACATTTCAACTTCCATTTTGGGAGTTAGGTGGTTGCTTCGTTATATTTCATGCAAGCTCTAAAATACATTCTGGTTGGGAGAAGAAAAGAAAAAAGTGAAGTACAAAGAGGGGAAACCCTCCCTTCTCTCCCCGCTCCCTCCCAATTCCCCCCCAATTAATTCTAATGCACCCTGAATTGAAATATATAGCCTGGCAGTCAATGCCTTCATGTAGAGTAGATGCAAGTCTGTATTTGTAACGTAGCATCTTTGGAATACAGTAATCAGGTAATAAAATTTGGTTAGATCTCACTAGTTACAGGTGGCCTTTGGTAGGCACAAGATGCAGATGCACTGTGATTTCTCAGCTCACTTTTTTTTTTGTTTGTTTTTTAACCCTTAAGGTGCTGACAGTAGTGTGAGCTAAGTATTTTTTGCAGAAGTAATAAAGTTTTGCTTTGAACATCAGGCAAATAAAGTGAATATCAAACCTTGTTTGTCTTTTCCCGTCCTCAGATGCCAGACTGTCTCCATTGAGCTTGATGCCTTCCTGTCCAGTCCTGTCGTATTCCTATTCCTGCAGCTTGTCTTTCAGTGTTTCTTTTTCAGAGAATTAGCCTGTAAAACTATAGGTCATGATTAAGTAATATATTGATCTTGATGGCTTTCCTTCTGGTTCCTGCCTTTGTCACAGGGTGCTTCTCTGTTAGCTGATGAAGTTATTTCTGAGTACTTAATTTAATATAAATTGTTGAAATGACCTGTTAAAAATATTGCTGGTTTTTTTGTGGTTTTTTAAGGATTGTGTCTAGTCTCTGTTACTTTGGCAATATATTGTATACTGTGGTACCACAAATAGAGGGATCAATACATCTGGGACTGGGGAAGGTATGAACTGCATCTTGTAGGCAAGAACCAGCGGTGGGAGGCAGGAACCTTCTGAGCTGTTGCTATGGCTGATGTGAGTGTAGTGTGCGGCTTACACCCATAGAAAGGATGGAGTGCCAGCCTATAAACAAATGTCCTTCACCCTGGGAAGGAGCCCAAGACTGTGTGCCCTAATTAAGTCTGGTTTTTGCTTGGTCCTAGTTTTAAGTGAGTTAAGAGTGACATGAATGAAACAGCACAGCTGACAAGATGCATGCTAGGGAGAGTTGTGCTGTTTTAACACTCACTGTTGAAGTCTGGTATCTCTGTGATCACAGATAGTGCAGTATTTCTGCACCTTCTCTTGGAGACTTTATGACTTAAGACTGGGATGTTTTTCTCTCTTCCTTCTTTAGGTCTCCGGGTGAAAGGGGAGCTCATTACTGCTTACCCACAAGTGGTGGTTGTGCGCGTGCCAACACCTTGGGTCCAGAGTGACAGCGACATCACAGTCCTTCGCCACCTAGAGAAGATGGGCTGTCGATTGATGAATCGTCCTCAAGCCATCCTCAACTGTGTCAACAAGTTCTGGACATTTCAAGAACTTGCTGGCCATGGTGTGCCTCTTCCAGACACTTTTTCATATGGTAAGGCTGTTGAATCAAAAGGGTAGCACAGTTGCCTAGACAACTTACGCTTTTGCAGTGCAAAAGATAGAAATTTTGGAAATCCATAGAAATTCCAGTAGCATGAGGCCGGTTATACAGCTAAGTGTTGAGTAACCAAAAAGGAAGCTAAAGTCGTGACACTTAGATTCTCATTTTGTCTCTGTTGATTAGCTTTTGATGCTTTGAAAAGAGTACTTGAACTGTACCTCAGCCTTCCAAGCAACTGACTGGCTGTTAGTGCTATAATACTTTCTGTTCTTTTCCAATTGCCCAAAAGAACAAACAAGAGCTTGGGGTACTAAATGTCATAAGTACCATAGAAAACTAGACTTCGGTACAACCTGAAAGTAGATTAAACTCTTATATGAATAAAAGTGTCTGCAAATACGTTTGTTTTTGTGAAAGGACAAGAGTAGCAAAGAGTACGAGCCCTTGTGTTCACCTGTTAACAATAGTTTGGGCTTTGTTTCCCACCAAAACAGTTTATTATTGTTTATTGTGCCTGCCTCTGGAATCTCTGCCATCTCTGGTTCCTGACAGAGGGCTAGATTAGACGAACCATTTGTCTCAGCTACCCTGATGCTATTTCTGCTTTGAATTACAACCTATTAAAGAACTGCAGATACCTCTCAACCTTCTGTTCTTTCTGGGCATACCAGTGTTTTCCTCCTCTTTGTGTGATTGCATCAATAGGCTTTTGTAATGGGAACTTGACAGAATGAGAAAAAAAGTTGACAAAACCATGGCTTTCTGTCAATTACTATGAATTACTATTTCCATCAATTACTGTGAAAACACATTTGAGAAAAAACGTACCCTTTCTTTATACATGTGGTTGCTCCAACTTGTTGAGAAAGGAATGAGTTTTTAATTTTTGGGGGGAAGGGGAGACCATGAATGGTGCTTAATAATTGCAGAACATACCAGTTTGATCATAACTCCCTCCCACTTCTGTTAGTGCCTGCCTCTGGAATTTGACAGAAGCATGACTTTCTTTTTTTCTTTTTTCTTTCTGTTTTTTTAAACCACAAGTATCAAGTTATCAGTGAGAGCTGACTTTGGCAAGTAAAGCAGGGTGTGCTGAATGACACATTACTCCATGACATGCATTAAACTCCATGGCAGAGTCGTGATGGCTGCTGCTGGCTTTGTGACTTTGTGTCTTGGCTTGACTTTTGCACTTTACTGCACGATGTGTTAGAAGGGGCTCATCCCTTTGTCTGCTGGCTTTTCTGTATTTCTTACGCTGTGGTCAGCCTTCTTTGAATTGAACTCAAGTAACCTTGAAGTATCAACCATAACTGTGTGAATGGCCATTAAAAGCTACTCTCTAAGGTCCTTACAGATGCATTGAGATTAAAAGGTTGAAGTACTACTTCAGGATATAGGGAGAATGAGACACAGGAGACCTAAGCCTTCAGAAGGGAGGAGGTGGAATGACAAGGTCTGGGTTCTTGCTGCTCTGTGGTTTATGCCTTGTCATTGTATTCTGCGTTGCTTTCCTGGTTAGTAGTTTGGATGGAACTGTTACTAGTGTTACGTGTCTGCTATTTTCCTGTTAGATATTTGAAAAGATGGGAGTTGATAAAGTAAAGAGGATAAACTGGAACAAGATGGTAGAATTGGGGCATTTGAATTTGGAAGATTAGATTGAGCCTTTTGGGATTGTGATCAAGAGGCTTTTGTCAACTTGTGTCTTCAATTCCAAAGGAAGTAGGTCTTAGTATCCCAGATGTCACAAACACCTTCAAAGTCTGATCATGCTCCATGACCAAGGTCTTCCTTACTTGATAATTTTTTCTGCATTATCTAAACTGTAAGGGTGGGAGGAATGTATGGCAATAACATCCCAAATTTGGCCACAGCAGACTGGTGGCACATAATGTTGTTGGTTTTCTTTTTGCCAGGTGGTCATGAGAATTTTTCCAAAATGATTGATGAGGCGGAAGTGCTGGAGTTCCCTATGGTGGTGAAGAACACGCGGGGTCATCGAGGTGGGTGTGAGGTCAGGGGTGAGGGCAAGGAGTATTCTGTGCAGCACTCCCAAGATTTTGTCTCATCCAGGAATGATAGTTAAGAAGATCTGTTAGGTGCTGGACTTCTTTCTAATACATCTAAATTCTACCACCCTTGAATGCTGAATGTTGAATAGACTGCAGCACTGGGAAACAGTTTTAGTAGAAGCCAGTCTTGCAAAGGCAGAGGGTAAAGCATTCAAAATTGTGTTGCATTGGTGACTTCTATGAGGAAAGCTTTGAACTGGAATAATGGGAGGTCTGGCCTTCGTGAAGTCGAAAGAAGCCTACATGGATTTTATGGATGTTTTTAAATAGGCCTAAGGAGTGAAATCTCAGTTCATTCAGTGACTTTTTTCCTACTCGACTTTGTCTATAATTAGGATTCTGATTTAAGTAAAATCTTATGTATTGTTTGTAAAACTGGATCTCTGTTTTTCAGAAAAATACTTCTGACAGTGTCGGTGGTATTACTGCAGTTTCAGATTAAATTGCTCTGTTATTAGTCTTTTGTTTTAAGTGTTGAATATAAAACAAAACTTAATTTAGTGTTAGATAGTGGTTACTAAAGGAAACTGTGTTTAAATCAGTTTCAGAGGTTATTTGCGCAGGAAGTTGCTTTGGTTTTAATAGACTTTAAAACAAATTTAATAAATACTAGATCTATAAAGAGACTAAAAATGCAGTTGAAGCACAAAACCAGGAGTTACTTCAAACAAAATCATAACTAGAAGACACCAGTTCTTTCTTTCTGTCCATCAGTTTGCTCTCACTCTCTGCTGCTCTGATGCTTGTCTTCTGCTGGCATGAGTGCTTCTGTAGCCATGTAGTAAGTGGATTCAGGAGCTGATGTTGAATGGATGTAGATGGGTTATTTTTACTCAGATTAATTCCTTACATGACTTAGCACTTACTAGCACAAATGCTTATGTTGATGTAATGGAAGAGAGCAAAACGCTGGGGCTGAGGAAGATCAGACCTGCTGCTGTTGGCAGCAATAACTGTTTGTGTGGTTTTAAACTGTGGGTGGAGCTCTAAAGCCAGGGTAGAGTTGGATGTTGCAGCAAGGTGAATTTGACAGCTGTGGAATATCTGAGACATTGGATTTGACTTAACACTGCCTCTTGTGATGACCTACTAAATAATTTTAGAGTTTCAGCTATTGATTTTCTTCTCCCTTTTTTAGCCAGGACTTCTGTAAATCTGTTTACCAGTTTTGCGTTAGAGCACGTTAAATTCCAGTCATTTTGATGCAAATTTATGCAAAGTACATACCTTTTTACATTAAGAGAGTTGGGGAAACTTCTTCAAATTAATTGAAGAGCAGCCATTTGCAAATAATATTTAAAATAAATAGGCAAACATGGTCATAGGTACTGGCTGATGAATAAAAGTCTTACTCTTCTAGGCTAGTTCTCTGCGCAGTTCACTGCTGCAGCAAAGGGGCCAATCCTGGTTTTGCCGAGATGTCATGATGCTGCATAATTCACAAGAGCTAAGTAGTTCCTCTCCAAGGCATCATTCTTCCTATACCATTTCAGGAATACCGTAGGATTATTAATTGCCTGTAGAAGAGAAAGTTTGGAGTGGGAGAAAGGACATGGAGGTTTTTTTCTTGTTGTGAATTTTAAGCTTACATTCTCATGTCTCTGTAATGAGAAATTTCATGTTCATCAAGCAGTGTTCTATGTTATGGAGACCTTAAGTCCTGTCTAAACAGAGGCTTCTCTAGTTGGGCATAGGAGCACTTGGTGGAATTCTTTACACATTATTTATCCTAGTTCTGCTACTGCTGCATTTCTGCTCTCTTACTTAAGGAGGGCAGTTTATCAATTGATGTTTGTACTCTGTTAACACTGTAACAGAATTGAATGACAGTTCTGCTACAAGAGAAAGTGTGCAGCCTTACTGCAAAACATAAATGTAATATGACATAGAGCCTTTAAGAAAGGGGGAAAGAAGTTGGGAAATATAGGTGAAGATGGAAAGGGATGCAGTCTTGTGAGACTGGAAATTGGATAGAAAGTAGTAAGTCTTCTAGAGATTATTTTAGCTAGTATGAATACAACTGGAAAAGAACAAAGAAGTCTTTGCTGTGCTCTAAAAATGAAAGGCAATGAAATTACTTATTTTAGGTTAAAAAATCCATGTCCTAGAGATGTTTGCTTGCAGAAAAGCTAGTGATTTGTCAAGAGAGTTTTTTTTTCAGTTGTAGGATAATCCATTCATTTTATGTCTTGTAGAATCTTCTGCTAAATTGTCTTGGACTGTGAATGTTTTCCTCTGAATGTAGTTGTTCCACTGCAGAGACTTCATTCTGGAGTTGTGAGCCCTTTTAAGTATTGGGAAGAGCAGCTCTCAGGAACTTCCTAACAGAGAAGTAGGTGGTTCTGCAGTGGAGAAGAGACTGCACTAGAGACTTCAGAGTTAGATGCCCAGTGTTTAACAGTTTCATGTTGTTGCTTCCTGTGTGTCAAAGCTGTAGGCTGTGGGTCCTGTCCTCTTGGATGAACAAAATTGTTACAGATTTCATGTCATCTGCTCTTTAAGTATTTCTTCCTTTTTATTCCTCTCACTAAGGACTTGAACAAAAAGAAGTTGAAACTGCAAGACCACCTCCTTTATCTAAAGCTTTTTTCTTTTTCCTTCCTTCTTTCTTTTTCTTTTTTAAACATGTCGTCTCAGCTCTGTCAGTACTTGAACACTTAAAAGCACTGAATCAGTGGAACACTGTTGTCCATGGAAGAATTTGTAAATGGATATAAGCTACAGATGGGGCCTTTGAGACTGGGCAGTGTGCTGGTCAGAGGTTTTACTTCCATGTGCTGAATCATTGATGCAGCTCAGATGGGTAGCTGCTTTCAACATCCCAATGTTCTTTCCTCCATACAGGTAAAGCTGTGTTCCTGGCACGAGACAAGCACCATTTGGCAGACCTAAGCCATTTGATCCGTCACGATGCCCCTTACTTATTTCAAAAATACGTTAAGGAGTCCCATGGCAAGGATGTGCGCGTCATCGTAGTGGGAGGCCGTGTGGTGGGCACCATGCTCCGCTGCTCAACAGATGGGAGGATGCAGAGTAACTGCTCACTTGGTAGGAAAAGCATTGCTCATAGTTTTGATCAGAATATTTCAACCCAGTTGAAAAATCGCAAAGCTGACTGAAATATGCTGCAGGTGTTATTTTGTGTTAATTGTGCTTACAGCTGGGGGTTTAAAGGGGAAACACGAGAATAAGGATTAAGTAAGAAGCATCTTGAGCAAACAGAAGGAGAGACAATCTTTGCTCAAAGCATTTGATAGATGGGATGATGACAAGCAGGGGAAAGTTCTAGAACACAAATGGAGCAACTGATGTGGTAATGGCAGTTTGGTGCTAATGCCACGTTATCATTTGTTTCATCCTGTTGAGAGGAACAGAAAATGAAGGAAGACAGAAAGCAACACTTAAGGGAGGTGGAGGAGTCAGTCATTTGCAAGAGAGTGGAAGAAAATGTTAAGTGAGGAAACTGTTGAAGGCAATAAACAATTGGATTGCACTGTGCATCTGCTGTGCTACCTTAAGTCTGTCAGGTTCTTCCTGCTACCTCTTCCCCCAAAGATCATATCTGGGAGAAAGAGGAGGTTACTGCATTGATTGTAGCATACTCAGAACTGAGAGTCTGCATAGCTTTGGGTGTTGGACGTGGAGGTTTCTGAGGGTAAAAGGAGGAAGGACGCTTGAGGGTGCCTGGCGGATATTGTACCAAACCTGAGCAGGGATGGGATAGAATGTGTTCATGTGTAGTGCCGTTTTGGTTAGTAAAAATGTCTAAGAGATTTTAGTTCCTACTTCATGCAGAGGATATATAGCCTGAAAGATTTTTCTGCTAAATGCTTTTTTTGTTTCTTATTGTTTGGGTTATTTTTCAATTTAAGTATTGTGATAGATGAAGCTTGAACCAGTTAATACTTAGGTGATGGACTGTGAACCTGACCAGCTGAGGTTTAGACACAAATGTTCCCTAATTCTTGCCTTAGAGACAGTAGCCTGTGATAGCAAGTTGAAAGGGATGTGAGCAGATGATAATGTCTTAATCCCCATTCCCCTCAGTTATATCTACAGTTAGAGTTGTAGTCTTACCAAGAGCTCTAGGTTTAATTTTGCTGAAATATTTCTTGTGATCACTTACAAACATGTAAGGAAAGCCTCTACCTTAGAAGGAACAAACTAGGTTTGTTAGTTCATTTTTTAATATCCTGGGATCATGAAAACGTGTATTTTTTCTTGACTAAAAAGTTATCGCTTAACTGTTTTTAAACAAGTCATAATCCTGACCTGCCAAAGGCAGGTCAGAATCTTTTGAAATCCTGGTGTGGCATCAAGTTCATTAGTAGTCACTGTGGAAAGGAGGTCACTTTCTAAGTCATCAGCAGTGTGCTTGCAGGCTCACTTTGAAGCTTCCCAACCGAAAAGCACTGCCCGGTTGAGAAGGATGTCGGTCACCTGTGACCTGAGTGCAGACAGCAAGTTCTTTTCACTTTTTCCAGGTGGTGTAGGAATGATGTGCTCGCTGAGTGAACAAGGCAAGCAGTTGGCAGTCCAAGTGTCAAACATCCTGGGGATGGATGTGTGCGGCATTGACCTGCTGATGAAGGACGACGGCTCATTCTACGTCTGCGAGGCCAATGCAAATGTAGGTTTCATTGCCTTTGACAAGGCTTGTAATTTAGACGTAGCTGGTATCATAGCGGACTATGCCGCTTCCCTGCTGGCCCCCGGCCGCTTGACGCGGCGCATGTCCTTGCTCTCCGTGGTGTCCACGGCCAGCGAGACTAGCGAGCCAGAGCTGGGCCCTCCAGCTGGGGCCGCTGTCGACAACATGAGTGCTAGCTCCAGCTCTGTCGACAGCGACCCTGAGACCACGGAGAGAGAGTTGCTCACCAAGCTCCCGGGGGCTCTCTTCAACATGAACCAGCTACTAGCCAATGAGATCAAGCTCCTTGTAGAGTGATGCCACGTGTAAATAGGTGACTAACAGAACTCTCTCTTGTAAATTTTTTTTTTTAAACCAACTTGCAATGCTGTTTATCAGAGATGCTCAGAGGAATGAGGAAATGGGGGTGGGTGTGTCAGTCAAGAGAGCAAAAGTAAAAGGCACACGTGCTGCGACTGCTGTCCCCGCTCATTTGCGGGACATTAAATTGTCTTCATTCTTCATCAGTTTCACAGTGGAGATGCTCAGTTCATAACCAAGCGGCAATTTTATTTCGATGCTGCTTTGGTCCCCAGGTATGTTGCAGTTCATGTGTCTTCACAGGCAAGCATTGAAGCATGATTCACACTTGAAGATTTTCAGAAAGTTGTCTGGCAGCTCTCTAGAAACTTCTGTGAATTACTGCACCAGTTAAGTCTCTTCTACCTCTGTAAGGCTTGATCCTGTAAATTGCTGAGTGCCTCAAATTCTTTATGTGAGTTGAAGGTGTTAAATACCAAGTATTTCAAAACTCCTGGACACCTACTGTTCCTACTCTTGTAGATGGGAGCTGTAAGTTCAGGATTCTTTTAAAGTCATCACTTTCTGACCTTGCAGGATACAGCCTTTCAAATGATGAGGCTGAGAGGGGTGTCAGTTGACTTAATGTGAACTTTCTGTAAAAATCTGTAAATTGTACCATCTTGGTATTAAGTGGCAGCTTTGTGTCTAAATTTCTTTATAAAACTTTTAAAGGAGGATACTTGTGTTTTTCTCATTGCAATTCCTGATTTTGGAAGGTATGTAGGGGAATTGGTCATATTCTATTTGTGGGCAGAAGTGGCATGCATTTTTTGCATGGTTGGAGGAGATAAACAGCACTGTAATGTTTGGTATACAAAATGATGTTTAATCTAATGTGAAAAAGAATTACACTAGTTTAAAGCAAACGTGCATCGACTTGTATTTGTTAGTGTTTTAGTCTTTCTGAGAGAGATCTGCAATGTTAATGTTCCTTTTTCTTTAATACATGCTAGTCCAACACTCCCTTCTCTATGCCTGCATCTTTAACAGTGGCCAAAGTGAAAACACCGCAGACTGTTTGTTAAGAAAACACTGAATTATAGCCTGTACGTTGGTGGGGGGGTTGTTTGTTTTTATTTTTTTCCTTTTTTTTGGAGGGTGGAATGTAGTAAGGTGTGGAGGAGGGAAGAGCTGGTTAAAAGTGATTAGTCATCCAGAGGAAGTTTAGAATAAAGCTGCAGTTCATACAATACTTACCAGGCTTACTTTTTCCCCACTGAACATAAAAAACTGATGTTGGCATAAATCCAAAGAGTATAACTGGGGAGAAATATTTAGTTCTTAGCTTTGGAAAACGTGGCAGATTTGAAAAAGGAAAAAAAAAATAGAAGGAAAAAGAAGAAGAAAAAAAAAAAAGCTCAGCCAGAGTTAAAAAAAGAAAAAAAAAAAAAACCTTAGGTCCACAAACAATTAAGGGATTGATCCTGGACCCTTACATGTGTGTGGTGTGAGTGCACACACTCGTGTGTGTTTGTGTGTGCAAAATTGTTTTGCTTTATTTTTTTGAGAGTGTTGGCTGTTTAGCTCCTAATTTTTTTCCAGACTTCCTGATTTTCCTTAATCCTTCTGGCTGTGCATTTTCTCATTAGCCTTGAGCTGGTTTGGAAAACAGATAACCAAAACAGATACTTAGTCCATTTTTCAGTCCCTGTCTTCCTCCTCCTTTTCCTCCTCCTTCTCCCTTTTCATTCCCCTCTTATTCTCGGGGTTCATAAAGCCCTGGAACTATATATATATAAATATATATATAAAGATAAGCCTCTTTTTTAAAAACAAAAAGTAAAACGTTTACAATTGAAAAATCATCTTGTGAAAATAGGTTTGTTTGGAGGGGGGTTGTGTGTGTGCAATGCTGCTGTTTTCTGGATACTTTAATGGAGCATGTCCCATGTACCCTCTGAGGTTCTGCACTGCCCACCTCTGTGGCCCTTCCTCACCTCTCTGCTGCTCTGCTGTTTTACCTTCACTTGGACCTTAAACACAACTCACGGACACTATGCAGAGAGTCTTCAAGAGGCAATAAACAGAACAGTATTAACCTACTTTATGGAGGTTTGATCATGCTTCTTTGTACAGTTTGGTTTTTTTTTTAAAGGAATGTAATAAAATGGCTTTTTTTTTTTTTGTAGAATTAAATATTATTATTAAAATCAAGTGAAAGGTTGACTGTTGGTGTTAAGCAGGAGGGTGGACCAGCTGGTCCAGCAAAAAAACGATCTTCAGCAGTAAAGGTATTTTCAAATCCTTCTTACTGAGCCTTCAAGTGCACAGGTTTTTCCTGAAGAATATAAAGGTCTTCAACTTCTGTGAAGAGTTACAGAACGACAGAACATGAAAGTAACCTAATTCTGTAGTCACTTAGCAGTAAACTCTCTTCCAAGAGCTCAACTTCCCTTGCTTGTTTATCCAAGGGTAATTTGGGGTGGAGGGTGGTTCTCTTTTTTTGTTGTTGTTTTTTCCTTTTTTGTCTCTTCCTTTTTACTGGTAGGTGCCTGCGCTCCTTGAGAGGCTGATAGGATCAATCCTTCCCTCTCTAACTGTGGCATACATTGAGCACATGTAGAATAACAGCAGGGAGTAAACATGTGCTAGTTGGTATACTGAGGCCTTTGTGTTTCTATCACAGGAAACATCTTTTAGAGGAAAGAGCTGTTAACTGAATATTCTGGATTGTTTTTTTGAGTCCCTATAGTATCTTGTAGCTCACAGGAACCTTCAATTTCTCGCACCCTTTCAGAATGTCTAGGTTACACCTCACAGTTGTAAAACTCATGAAGTAAACATATGATTTTATTAAAAAAACCCAAGTGGGTTGAGAGACTTGCAGTTTGACTCCCTTCTGATAAGTTGCTCCTCTGGTTGGTGCTTCCATTACTAGTTTGGAGATAAGTCTATGCATAGCGGTCACAGAGGGAGACAGGATTTGAAAAAGTACATGTGTTTGGACATTGGGTATTGATGCTGTGTGAAAACCTTGCTTGAGGGTTCCTCTGTACAAATGGGCACACTTGTCTCATGTATTTACTCCCTACTTATCCATTGCTCCTGAAACAGTGAAATGCAAAGAATGGCCTGGGGATGCAAAGGGGAGTGTCTTGTTTTTACTTAAAGGAAAAAGCACCAACAAAGGTAGCCCGTGGTAACCAGGCAGTGTTTCCCATTGAAGGTGAACTCCACAGATGTCAGCTTTATACACTTCATTTTCTTCAGTTCCATGTGCTGAAAATCACATACAGTTGCACTAACACTACCTCCATATGTGTTTTGGAAGCATGTGCTGAAAAAACGGTCAACATAGTGGTGGATTACAGTAGTGCCAATACAGCTGATGGTGATACAACTGTTTTTGTATATTTTAATGTTTGAAAGAGCCAGTTAGAAACCCTTGCTTGCAAGAATAAGTTTCTCAAACTCCATCTGATGAAATTTCGTTCTCTGTAACACTGGAGATTTTCTTCTGTTCAACTTACTGTGTTTGTAATTGATGTCTTGCTGTCAATGTATGGATTGTATCTTAATCCTTTTATTTAATGCTTTAATGTGTTTTATAAAATCTTTTCTTGTAATGTTACAATACCTTATCTGTAAAACAGTGTCAATGCTTGATGTTTACATTGACTGTTACATTTTTTGTTCTGAGCTGACGGTCAGTCTTGAAGCCTTTTCTCCCGCTTCGTGTGCTATCTTTGCCGTGTGATATTTACTCAGGAAATAACCTCTGGAACATCTGGGTATGTCAGATGCAAAGGAGATACTTCTTCAGATGTTACACCGGACTACAAAATCCAACAAATGAAACCAGTGACGCTTGCTAAATTCCCTCATTGCAAAAATCTGTCAGTTAAATACATAAGGGACCATAAGGGCTTAGAGAGACTTTGAAAACAGATCGTACAGTATCTCTCTCATGGCTCACTCTTTTTGAGAAGGTTTATGGGCTTTATGGCTGGTGTGAGACACACGACCCACTCCTGTTCTCTCTATGGAATAGTAGGTGCTCGGACAGGTAACTTCTGTTGCTACTGTCTTTTTGAATTTTTAATTTTTTCACTGTTCTAGGAATTGTTTTAAACTGAACACTACAGGATTTATAACCAGGTGTTTGCTGCCTTTTCCTTTGTTTTATTTCTTTAAATCTTTCTTAACCTTTGAGGGTGACTTGTGGAGCATTCTGATGGTGGATCTGCTGTTGGAAGTCTCCAAGCCTCCCATGTTTCAAATTTGAGTTGAAAAGCTTTTGTTTTGTTTATTTGTTTAAAAAAAAGACAAATTAACTGCGCAGATTTTGGGGTGGGATTTGTTGTTGAACTGTTTTGGGTGACTTATTCTCCCTTTTTTTACAGAAATGTGTTCTAACAGTTCACACTTTGTTACTGTTCTTTGCAAAACTTTTCAGGAGCAAAAAAAGTCAAACAATCCAGAGAAAACCCCTTCTCCCCTTTCTGATGGCAAGAGTGAGAACTTATGAAAAATCCTTGCGAATGTTCCTTCCTAAACTTTTCCCCCCAGTAATGCAAGCGGGTAAAATGGTAAATGCAGCAGTTTGGTGACATCCAAAACCGACCTGTTGTCAGGTAAATTGACACTTTTCTGCTCTTACTCTAACCTTCATAAGTTTGCTAACTTGTCTGCCTTCCTTTCTTCCCTTCAGTTCATTTTGGTGATACTTGTTGAATGATTTCTTTAACCGGATTTAGAGAAAACCCTGCTTTACTTCCTTATTTCCCCTCCTTATACTTGTTGACTTTTAAGAAAACTGTCATTGTGCTTTGCTTTACTCAGGTGAGACAAAAGTAAGTCCCCCATGCAACTGTATGAGGGATAGTTTTGTAGTACATTAATTCCACTTCCTCTTTATCAGTTCTAGATAGTTTGTCTTCAAGTGTAGTATTTTAGCTTAGATTTTTGAAAGATACTTTGCTTTCCATTTGCTAAGTGAACATAAAATATAACTGCAGAAGTAAGTAGTTGATAGGAATGAAAAACTAGTACTAAGAATGTTAATTCTATTAAAATTCAGTAGAGCAGGATTCTGTAAAGAGGACAGGTGGATGAATGTGTGCTGCAGAAAAAGACATTTCAGCTGATGATTGCTGTTTGTGGAGGATGGGGTGACACATTTTATCTTGTTCTTATTGGTGTATCAAAGCACTTGTACATTTTATCCTTCTCTGGTAACTCTCTCCCTTACTCTCAAACAATGTAAAAGTACTGGGTACTTAATATTTTTTTACTTAATTTAAGGGGGAGAATCTTGTATTTTACTCAGAGGTAAAATATCAGACAATTGGAATACCATTCCAAGTTGAAGAATATTAGCCTACAAACAGGCTTCCAAGTTTCTTGATGGAGTATTATATTTCCCATGACATCTGTAAAGAATTAGCACTTGTTTCAGATTATTTTTTGTGTGCATTAATTATTTCTCTATACCATCATAAAATAGTCTATTTTTCATGGTCTCAGTTTATATTTTCCTGAAAGAAAGCAAACTTACCAGGGATACAATAAATGCAGCTTCAAATTAAGGTGGGAGGGAATAATTTTAGAGCCAAATTTTGCTCTCAATTACACTGAGATAAACCTGGAATCACTCTGTCAAAGTCAGTGGAGTGATATCCAATTTCACTAGTATAATTGAGTGTATAATTTATGTCTTTTCATTTTACTTGCAAGGTAATTTTACAAACCTGTTATACTTATGTTTCCAATGCTTTTTCCTTTCAGACACACCCACCTCTTGCGTCTCAGCATTGGGCAGGCCTATTCCTTTATTTGTGTATATTTTTGTGCATCAGCTGCTATAGGACACGGGTGTAACACTTTCAGGCATGTGGTTGGGTGTCTTTTTGGGGTTTGTAATAATGTCTAAAAATAAGAATTTCTTTTCCTCAGATTTATTAATTAATTCATGTTGGATCACAGTTTTGCATATCTAACCTGATTTTAGATACGTATTATGTGAAGATTTTCTTGAAAGAAATACAGTACTAGTTCTTTGCAGAGTCTGCAGTTGATCTTTGGTGGGGAGACTTGACCAAAATTTACTGCATTCTGCAGTAGTTAAAGTTTTAATTTTTAATGTAGCTTGTAAGGTGGTTTTACAGATCATGCTCCTTCCTCTTCATGGAATGGCTTTCAGAGGCTTGTATTGATCTTGGTTGTGCCCAGTGCTTTGCCTAGTGTATGGGGAAATGTAGAACTTGAATAGGCCATGAGTTCTTAGACAAGGGATGATGATTACGTGCATGCTGAACAAGAACTTCTTCTATATGCCCTTCTGCTGCAACAGAATAATAAAACTGGTAGGTGGCAGCAGCAGCAGAAGACACTCATGACTGTGACCTGAGAAACCTCCAGTACTGGGAGAAATGGATTGCGAAATACTAACTGGAGTCAGGGGAATGGAGAAGAGAGGCAGAGTTCCTGAACTGTCCCTTTGAATGGTGAGTCTGATTTACAGAATTCTGACCGTTGAAAGATTGCCTGTAATACAAGAGGCACATTGATCTATCTCACTTGGTGTTTGGTTACCTGATGTCCCAGTTCTCTTCTTTGATTCGTTTCCCCTCTGCCTTTATAAGGCACAGTACTTGTCTTAAAAAATGAAATTTCGCCAAAATTGCCTCATATTTAGAGTACTGGAAAATAAGGCTGAAAAGAATTTATCTAGCCCAGTCATTCCCTGCTCCACAGACGACTGATCGTATTTGTACCACTGGTAAAATGTTTATTGTAACCTAGTTTAAAAACCAAGGAATAAATGAGGAATATTCTGCAATTCCATGGATTTTATTTTATGAAGGTAAAAAACATCTTTACTATCAGTCAGTGGTCAGCCTCATAGGCTGAGAGGCCAACTGCTTTTTTTGCTACTTAAGAGCAACATATATATATACACACACACACACACACACACACACACACACACATATATATGTATGTATGTATATGCCTTAGAAATGCCATGGTAATAAAGAACAGTGTTATTCATGGAGATTTCCTAAATCTCAAGGTAACAAAAAAAGGTTTGAATCACAAACATTTAAAATTCTTTTTGGAAGTGGGAAATACAAATTATATAACGTCTCTGAGTTAGTGGTTAAGAGTTGGTAGTTTCAGCCAGCTCTTCAGTTCTAAATGGCTCTGAAACTTCTTTGATTGCGCATTCCTATTATAAAATGCATTTTGAGCATGCACCCCAATAAATAGTTTTTACAAGTTACATACGTGTATTGCTACATGCATTGTAAAACTTACATAAACCCAAGAAGTTAAAAAAGGATGATACAAAGATTAAATTAAAACTATTTTTGAAACATTTACATAACTGTATTTATTAATGGTGAAAAAACCATTTTCATCTTGCAGCCTTACAGATTGTCTTGCAAAGCTTCCTGGGGAATGTGGGCTCCTCTTTGGAGACCACTGATGTAGACACCATAAATACTTATAGTTGCAGATGTCATCAGGATGTTCCACCATAACAAAACCTCCACATTAAGTAATTCTCCTACTAGAGATTGAAGTGCTGACTCTCTAGTAGGATGACTGCTCCTTCTGAAAAGAAAGTAAGAGGAGAGAACAGCACTGGAAGCACTGACGGACTGCCTGCATAGGAGAAGTTTGAATCTGGATCTGCTGAAAATGTGGAGAAACACGTCCAAGTGGATTGGGAAAAGGAATTGTGTCAGAATATATGCTAATATGCAGAATACAGCAGTAGCTTTTGTATTTTTATAATGTTTCTGCTTCATTTACAGCTAAGTATTAGTTGATAAATTCCAAATGCTGTTTTCTCTTGTTACCTGGGGTAGTCACACTAAAATCAGGAACAACACTTATATACAGGAACTAAGCTGGATCTGAATTTTGATATCCAGGCAACTAAATAGTCTCCAGTGCACATCAGGTACCACTTAAGACTGTGGACAACTGGTGTGCTTTTCTCATTAGCTTCTTAGTTATCATACAGCCTTTGAAAGTCTTCTGTGGACCACAGGCTGGAAATCGTAGAACTGAATTTTTAGAAGGAAATGAGATTGCATATGCAAAGTGGAAGATATTTTGGATAGAGAATTGATTGGAATCTTGTTAAATATAATAATGAGCAAAGTCTGTATGTGAGACAAAGCTCATAGAGAAAGGGTTTTAAATCCAGTCAGGCTGTAGATGTGATGAAGAGAAGTAATTCCTGATGGTAGAGGCAAAGGAATCTGAAGCCTATGTCAGTATGAAATCAGAGATAGAAACGAGGCAGGAAAACAGCTTTTGCTGATCTTGAGCATTCCCAGCTGTTGCTGTAAGGAGGAATCTCACCAGACTTTCTGTTCATAATATATGCTAGGCATACTGGCCTTTGGGAACTGGATCTTGGGGAGAAGAGAGCTGAAAGTTCCATTGATCCACAACCTAACTGTAGCACCTGCCTACTTGAATGGGTGGTCATGTGGATTAAAGGTATTACTGCACTGAGTGTACATGACAGTAACATTTGGGAAGAAGGGTGTTCCTCTGGCCCTGGACATGGGCTTGTTTGCCCCAATACACCTGTAAGTGCTGCTTCTCAGCATAGTAGGAGATAGAGGCACACAAATGTATGTGAACTTTTTTTAATGAGCAGAGACCAAGGTGACTTAGTCACCGGTCAGGAAAGAATTTTTTTCTTTTTTGTTAGGAAGGCATTTAGAACACTTTCAGATCATCTGCGGTTCTCCATCGTGGTACAAAAGAGTTCTGTTTTGTTTTTTTTTTTCTTTTGGATGTGACATACCCCAAAGCATCCTGTTTTCTGCAGCTTTGATGTGGTAGAGATTTGAAGAAGACAGATTATATTCCATTCTTGTCATAGACTTCCACAGACAGGCAAGGGGTGATATTTGTGAAAGGAGGGAATGGATAGGTTCCTCATGCTGACTGAATAGTAGGTGATGGATTAGGCTGATAAAAAAGTTAAAATTCACATTGCACCCATGCAAGGCATTTTCAAGGTATTTCTGTGTCCCTCTCTTGTTCCCGTTAGAAATGTTACAAGTGTTACTAGAATATACAGAGTCTGCATAGTAATATGTCAGTGTATTAAGCTCTGCCAAGTCTGTGCATGAAGGGCTTATAAAAGATTTATGTGAATTTCTGTGTGTCTGCTTTTTTATTTGGAGGCAGGTTGCTGTATGCAGCTATGTACAGTATTCTGTCTTAAGGTAATAGATATTTTTTGCTTATTTGGAAGGAGAGGACTGTGTTTGGGCAGTTAAATATATAATACTATTATCCATTTCTATAGGAAGTAGAATGGATAAGAAAAAGCATTTTTGTGTTAGACAAATTACAATATAATTGAGGTTTTTAATACAGGAATGAAAAAGAAATGTTTTATTAGAGGTCATTGGAATTTTTTTCAATAAAGTGTTCTAGTAGCAAGAAACTAATTTCACAGAATCGCAGTATCAGCTAGGTTTGAACAGAGACCATCAACTCCCAGCCTTTGAATGAACACCATCTTGTCAGGTAGATAGATCATGGCACTGAGTGCCACATCCAGTCTTTCCTTAAACACCTTCAGGCATGGTGACTCCACCACCTCCCTGGGCAGCCCATTCCTATGCTTGAGAGCCCTTCTGTGAACAAATTCCTCCTCGTGTCCAATGTGAACCTCATTGACTGTTGTAATATATACAATTAAAGAATCAATAAATTAATTTATCACATTTGCAAATTTCCAGGCATACGTGCTAATTTCCAGAATTTATTAGGACAATCCCTCTAGTACAAATTAGCATTTGTTCTTGGAGAGGGAGATCCATATTACATAAGCCAGTAACCCAGTTGTTGCTACCTCTTTGGCCAGTCATGCATTTCTTCTATGCAGATTTCCTGGAAGCAGTGACACTGCAGAGCTTCCTTGGTGCTTAGTTTATCTGTGTTGTAAAATAGTTACATTTTGGGGATAGAGGAACTGAAGAGGTGAAAACTGTTCATGGTGTTACATGTATTGAATGGATAGGTGCTCTGTAGCAGAGAAAGAAGACTAAGCAGTAGCTGTATGCACAGTTATCCTTTTGGTTCTGTCATACCAATGTAGTGGGAGGTCAGCAGTCCAGATGAATGTTTCAGTTATACCTTGATGAGGAATGGGAATGTCACACTGACTGTGCAGCCGTATATATTTCATATCTGTAAATATTTCATTTACAAGAAGTGTGGTTTGTATAAGAGGGTGTGTGCAGTTTCCCCTCCTCACTGCTACTGTGCAAAGCACTGCCTGATAGTCTTTATTGTCTGGATTCTTTCTGTTTGTGCATTAAGCTTGAAGCTTGCATTTTGTGAGTTTTAGGAGGAAACTCCATGTCCTTGTGTGTATATTTTCCCATGCATCTAACAAACACAAGGTGACAGACAGAACACAAATGTTGTGGTTACCCTGCCCACCGACCTTTACAACATTGTATGGGAGGGGTAGTGCAGTTGTAATGTGATGGGGGAATGCTTGTCCGTGCCCAAATGGAAATGGTTGTTTACAGGATGGCAAGTACTGAAGCTTTATCAGTGGGAGAACTAGGCAGGAAAAGTCTGCAGTCTGACTTTGCTAAACTTTTACACAATTTTTCCTCCAAATGAAATATTTCCACAGGAGTCTAAGGCGTGTGAAAGATACTGGATCACCAGGTGCAGAGATTGAACTCTACCCACTGGAAAGGTAACAGGAGCTAGATTTTATCTTCAGAACACAACCTTCAGTGCATCTCACTCCTTGACCTGGAAAGGCCTTTTCCAAGGTCAGAAGAGGAGTTTGGTACCCACAGCTTAGTCCTTGGTGTGTCTGTGATGCAGCTATCAGGGAAGCCAGATAGATGCTGGATACAGAGTTTTTTTTTTTTTTTTTCATGATGTCTGCTTGCATTTCTGATATTCATATTTTGGAGCAAAGACTAACTTCTTCAATGATTTATTCCTTTAGGTTTTTCTACAGCATCGGGAGGTCTTCTCTTGCTTTTCATGGGAACACTTAGCCCTTTGATAATGCCTCCTTCACAATGAGGGGAAGAAAGGATGGAACAGCAGGGATGTGCAATGGAGTGATGTCCACATGTGGTGTTAACAGTCATGATCCCTGTCCTACTAACTTGGAGAATTGAATAAAAGAGTTATATTGTAATTCATGAGAGTGTGAGATTCTTTTTGATAACCTTTTGTACCATCTCCCCTTTCTTGAAGGGCTGGTTAACTTCAGAAATCTGTTGATACTGTATCAAAGCTGCAGCTAAGCCAGAAGAGTAAATGGCATTGGATATCTTTCACTTTATTAACCTTTTTTTTTCCCTCCAAGAATTTCATTCCGAAGAGTTCTTAATGCTTTATATTGACATGAATAATCTTCCCAAATGCCTTAGAAACCTTAGCATCAGCACTTTGGTTTTCAGTTATGTTACAAGTTCACCTAAGTCACTGAGGATACAAGTCTCCTGAGTTTTAGAAGTGAAGTCACTACACTGATCATGCTATATACTTCATGATCACTTTGGTGACTGCTAAAGAGAAGCAACTTGGTTAACCTACCAGAGATAATGTGCCTTTGGATTTTGTAGCCATAGTGGCAGGGCTTGTTATAGACATGAGCATGTACGTTTTTACTATCTATTGTTTCTGAAGACAGCTAATCATTAAAACCATGGGTTATATAGATCTTGCATGTGGCTCTCTTGGTTTGTTGTTAGTGAAGCACTGTAAAGAATTAGACACATACTAATGATGGCATTTCCATAATGTGCATACTTGAAATTTGTACAAAATTTACAAAAGTGAAGCAAAAAAGGGAAGCAAGATGCTGAGCTGGTACATTATCAGTAAACACCTCTTATCCTTGACATTGTTCCTGTTCGTTTCATGGATATTAATTTCATGTAAATTTTAATTCCTGTTTTCTGCGTGCTGGTTCTAGTAATTTACATGTGAATGCAACCTAGGAATGTGGTTGGTCGCCTGTCAGCAGCTACACCTTTGCTCCAGTAGCTGCAGTTTATGGTTGGTTTTTTTTGCAAATCTGTGTCTCACACTGTTCCTCTAGCACCTCTGTGAGCAGGTGGAATGGCTGCCCCCACACAGTAGTGGCCATTTCATCTCTTATGGTTCAGTGCCTGTTTGTGTGCTGATGCATATGCTGATGCTTCCTTTTCTGCCTTAATAATTCATGTTTAAAAAGTAGAACAGCTGAGAACTTTCTAAATTCCTTCTTAGTTTTATGTATCCCATCTTGCTAAGCTGCTTGAAGGCCCTGTCTGGTTTTCAGTTCTCTTATTTTTTTGTGGGTGTTTAGCAGTGTTCTCTGTTCTGCTGCCTCAAGTTTGCTCCTCCTGCCTTTATAGTCTGTCTGTCTTTCTGTCTTCCTTCTTTCTCTCTTCTCTTGCTTTCCTTCCTTTCTTTCTTCTTCCTTTCCATCCTTCCTTCCCTGGTCTTTTTTCTCCTCTTAACTGGCCCCACATGTTCTTGTCCTTGTCCCAAGCACACACACACACATACAGTAGCCTAAGAATATTTCTTACTCGGAGTCTATCACAGATAACCATTCTTTGTATTACTCTAAAAGTGTGCTTTCCTTTTTTCAGAGTGGGAAATGCTCTGTTATGACACATTTCCTTTTGGTATTTCACAGCCCTAAATGTGTTAGAAGTAAAATAGAAATGAAAATAAGTTTATCACTGTGTAATGTCTTAACAGTGAGTGAGAGTTAGCAAATTGCAATACTGAGGAGACAGTTCCTGGCTTTTGCACTCATTTATCTGTCTTTGTTGAGAGGGATGTCCTGCAATCCATCTCTTCATGTACCTCACTTAAAAGCTTAAATTCAAGAGCTGTGGTCAAGAATCTGTTGGTGTCATGTAAAGTTTTGCTTTCCTTTGTCTTTCTTACCTTCCTTTGAATTGAAATACTGGGTATCAACAATTAAATAGTAATTGGATATTCATTATACAATATTTTGATATTATTTGTACAGCATAGTGAAAACAGAGTAATAGTAGTTCAGTCGTGATAATACCTGTGCTGTGATGATCAGGGTGTAAACAGTTCCCTTTGCACGTCTGCATTTCCTATTAATTGGAATTGCGCTGTTGTGCCAGCTACAGAAATGGAGTACTTGTAAAACTCTGCTTTTCTTAGTGTGATGAGATCCTGGGGTGGGGTATATTTGTATTGAGGCCAGACTCAGAGAGAGGTTGTAATTTTGTTTAGCATTAGATCTGGAAAACCTCTGTAACTTGTCTGGCCTGCATTCCCAGTTGTGCATGATGTAAACAGACAGCTATGTTTTGACCACTGTCTTCTTTTATTTTTCTGGGTAATTTTCCTTATATTTTGCCTTATCACCTTCGTTGCTTCTCCAATCCACTCTTTCCCTGTCTAGACAACTTGGTTTATCTCTGTGCATTTACCTCTGGGTGGTCTGCAAAATCTAGGTTTGGAATCAGACATCGCATCATCATCTCTGTGACTCTCTCATCCCATGTTGTCATCACTTCAGTATTTTTCCAGACACAGTGCTTTGGAGGCTGCCCTGCTGTGATGGTAATGTTGAGAAGGGAGAGTGTGCAGTGCAACAACCAGGTCACCTCAAAAGCCTCAAGGTGAAATCCTTGGGAGAGGCTGCCAGTGTCTGCTTCCTTCCCCTGCACTGATCCCCTTAGTTTAGCTGGTGGTGCACAGGCCGGTCTGATAAGCACAGGCTGATAAGCTCACTCCTACACTGCTTCCTGGCTTGGGCACTTGAGCCTGGACATGGGCCGGCTGGGGAGATCGGCGATCACCGAGTCACTGCCGCTGTGCTTTCCACGTGCCTGGTGCTGAGATTCGGGCAAGGTCCTTGGTCTCCTGAATGTTTGCCCTCATCTGCTTTGGAGCTACAATCCCAGCTGATGGAAGGGAGTTGAGTAAGTAGTACTGGGCTCCAATATCATGTTACACATATTAGGAAGAGTTTCTGTAAGAGATGGAGTACACCTCCATATTTTTATCAGCATTTTAATTTAAAAAATGATTTGTATTTTTTATAACGACACTTCTGAAGATTTCTAATGAAGGCGAAAGTCTTCCTTCTAGTTCTGCTCATCTTTTGCATCCTAGAGAGTGTATGTGGCAGCTGCCAGAGCTGTCTCTAGGGAAGAAACTGCTGCTTCTTCCCTGCAGCCCCCAAGATTCAGGAGAAAAAGATAGGGATATAGTGATGTTCTTCCAAGGGAAAATACTGGGGTGCTGCTCTCTAGCATTCCTGATAACTATCCATGTTCAGCAGCTTAGCAGTAACAGCAGTTGTCTCTTAACGGTATGATACAGGAAGCAGGGAAGGACGGGCCAGTATCCCTTCCAGCTGTGATGTCACTAATGGACCGGAAGCCACATTTCTGTGGGGATGAGGCAGGGTGGAGAACTTGGGCTTTTGGAAAAATAAAAAACCAATCTCCACAGTTTCCTAGTCCCTTCTTTCCAGACTTGTGGACAGTGCTGTGTTACAGGGAAGAATATCATCTGCCTGATCTTCCCTCTGCACAGTTTCCTGTGGTCCTATATGCAAGGTAAGACTCTGAGGGAAGAAGTACTCTCAAAATCATTCAAAGTGCTCTCTGCAGCCTGAATACTTTTGTGGCTTGGATTGGGGATCTCTCGTCTTAGCCCAGTCTTAGTAACAGCTCATGTATTTTGAAAACAGCTGAATTTGTGAGCAGTGAATGGAAATGAAGAATTGCGGCCCAGTTATGAGACTTCACTCTGGAACAAGCAACCCATGAAATAGGAGAGGAGGCCCAGTAGAGGGAAGGGAAGGAAAGAAAATGTTTTCAGTATCTAAATTTCCAGATTTAGTTAGGGGTGTGTGTGTAACTTTCTGTTATAACACTGCTGGTTCTGATACCATCAGTCGTCACATGGAGTCACTTTGGGTGGAAGATGTTAAAGGAGTACGGCCTTGGTTAGATACAAGTGAGTCTTTGGTGTAGCAGCAAAAGGATAAGAGGGGTTCTAATGATGCTTTCCTATCTAAACTCTATTTCTGTTCCTCCCACTGCTCTACTGAGATACCCTTTTGCATTGTGATTTGGTAGGAGGCTTTTTTGCTTTAATTTCCAATGTCGACAGTTTTTAACTGTTGCAGATTTCTCTTCTGCATCCAAATTAAGGTTTTGAGACCAGCCATTGTTTTTAAGATAGCTGTGTATCTGTTACCTCGCCTGAAAGGATGGGGTTGGGGCACAGAATTACATTTTTCTGCTCAGTTTCATGGGCTGTGGTTCATGTCCCTTTGTGCAAAGCAGATTTGCATCACTGGTGTGGAGCCCCTGCTGGTTTTTACATGGTCCAAGTTAGCTGTGTTTCCTTGGAAGTTTAGTTACTCATTGAGATGAAGCTGGCATTGAGCGTGTCTTCCTATAGACTGTACCAAAGATGAGCCTACTCTGGAAGGCAAATAGCCAAAGCAGATGACAAACATGACAGGACCCAGGAAAAGAGCATGTCAGTAGCTACAAGTAACTCATCTGTGGTGCAGTGACAGCTGTCCATTATGCTGTAGAGTCCATTGGATGGAAAGAGATGAAAAATGACCAAGATTCTGTCTGTTGGCTGGCCGCTATTCCTTGCATGCATCCTGTTTTTCACCTTCCTATAGGGAATTACTGCCAGAGTCACCCCACATTTGCAGGTAGAAATGTTTGTTCTTGAGCAACTGTGCACTGACAGGAAGGGCAGCAGGGACCCACCTGCCCAGGCTTAGATGCAGTTTTCTTTGTCACAAAGGGAGCCCCCGCTGAGCTACGTGCAGCTAAAGATGCCAGCAACAAAAGCAAGGATGGAACCCCAGGAATTTAGTATTGAGGACACTGTGCAGACCCATTTTCAAACATGTTTTTAGGGCATCCAAATCTTGCAAAATTACTAGTCACAGCCATCAACTTTTGATTAAATTTCCATCTCCTTTCTTTAGCCTACGATTGGTGTTTAATGTCACTGCATTCAGTGTCCCTTGGAGCAGAACACACTGTGGTGTGTTGTTTTGTTTGTATAGAGTTGGCAAGCAAATCATGTGTTGTTTTGGTTGCCTGAAGGAGTTCAGCATCTTTTAATTACATGTTTTTGGAAGTGTCCTTTAACAGATGTAACCCTTAGGAGCTGGAACAGTGAGGATGAGAAGCAAGCTGGTTCAGAGGGATTTGGAAGCAGCTATTGTGAGCCCCGAATGGTGAAGCATTTTCAGAGAGGTGAAATTCATGCTCATATGCAATCCTTCTCTTGGAAGGTTTTCTACAATTCCTATCTTCCCCATTGGTTTTGGAAACCCTCCCAGAGTTTTGGATACACCTCCTCAGGACAGCAATGCTCCCCTGTCACTGAACTGCTGATAAAACCTATCCTAACCCTGCACTTGTCTTTTGCATGGAGAAGGTGTGGGCCAGAAGGGTTTGTTTTTCTCACTGGCACGTCAGAAGAGCTGCCAATCCTGTCTGTTTCCAGACGTGGTTTTGTCACAAGCACCTACCAATGACTGGTGTTTGAATTGCATCTTCTGAGGTGAAAGGGGTGAATTCCAACATCTGTAAGTCACTTCTAACTGTGCTGGACTTGGATCTTATTTTGCCAAGTGCACTTTGGACCCATTAACTTAACGGAGAGTAGGAAATACAAACATGGAAAAAATCAAGCCTAAGATGTCTGAATCACATGTTAACAGATACATCTGAAAACAGAGATCTCTTTTACTTATTTCTGCTGGTGTACATAGTAAATACAGGAAACAAGAAGGCATATCCTACTACATCACAACGGGTCTAATTTATCCCTGGCTAAATCAGTCCATTTCAGTGGATGTGATGGCTGAAAAACGTCCCAAGAGGGCGAATTAGTTTTCTTGAGGCTGTGTTTCCCTCTGCTGGTGTGGAGTTAATACTGCTGATGGTTTTTCTCCTCAAAACCAAGCTTCTGAAGCTACTTCTTTCTCATAATCCCAAGAAACATTTAAACTTGTCCCTCATCATAAAGATTTTATTCCTTATATCTAATCTAAATCTACCCTCTTTCAGTTCAAAACGTTGAACCTTGTCCTGTTCCAGTGTCTCACCACCCTCACAGTAAGTAATTTCTTCCTAGTATCTGATCTAAACCTGATCTGTTTTCAGTTTCAAGCCATCCCCCCTTGTGCTACCACTGCATGTTATCCCTTGTGAAAAGTCCCTCTCCAGCTCTCTTGTAGCACCACTAGGTACTGGAGGGGGCTCAAAGGTCTCTCTGGAGCTTTTTCTTCTCCAGGCTGAACAATCTGAACTCTCTTGGCCTGTCTTCCCAGCAGAGGCTCTCAAGCCCCCTGATCAGCTTTGCAGCCTTCTCTGGGCTCTGAACAACAGGTCCACGTCCTTCTTTTGCTGGGGGTACCAGGGATGGATGCAGTACTCCAGGTGGGGTTTCACAAGAGTGGAGTAGAGGGGGAGAATCTACTCCCTCGACCTGCTGCCCACACTGCTTTTGGTGCAGCCCAGAATACAGTTGGCTCTCTGAAAAAAAAAAAAAAAAAAAAAAAAAAAAAAAAAAAAAAGCACTGTGTGTAAGAGCCTGGACTATGTGACAGCATTAAGCAAGCACAGGGAATGAAACTATTTAAGTTAGAGAGCGAATGTGTTTTGAGATCTGAATATCATAGATCCAGTAAATTCACTGGCTATGCAACTCTGCAGGAAGGACAAGCTGTTGGCAGACCATCTAAGCAAGACAGCCTGTGTATTCCACAAATGATCTCTGCAGGTGTATTTTGATCCTAAAGCACCTATAGTACCCTGGGTATTCCATAGATACTTACCTCCTCCAGGATGGGCCTCCTTCTGACCAAAGACAATGCAGATTCTCTTCCTTTTGCTCTTAACAGAATAGCTCAATATCAATTGCAAGTACTTCAGAGATTTCCTTAGCTGTTACACAGCACCTCTCAGTATAAGTGGGGTTCAGGGAAAGAGTAGAGAAAGACAGTGCTCAGTGGTACCAATTGCAGTTTAACCCTGAGAGCTCTGGGTTTTATGTTCTATGTCCATATAATCACCAGAAGTCATTACTGCTACTCAAAATGACAGCATGTTGCAGAATTTAGAATTACTGTTCCATCACGAATGGTATTCCTCAGCTCATAGTGTGGAGTATTTCTGAGGGACATCTATGAAAACAAGATTGTTTTACAGATACCTAGACAATGCTACAGCAAAGCTCTTCTGTGCCAGAACTGTTAAGTGGAAATATTTTTCAAAGCTGAAAAAGAAAATGCTTTAGACAATCGTCACATTCAGTTGCTTCAGAGTGTTTGTCATTGTTAGAACTTATTTTACCGTAGGAGAGAGTTGCATTCAATAGCAGTATCTGCCTGCTACTTACCAGTGCAATAAAAATCCAGTGTCTCAGACCAAGCCAGGAAGATTTCATCCCTGTAGCACTTCAGGTCTTTCAACCCTTCACAAAACCATTGTTTGAACTGCTATTTTCTTCTTCAGTCTATTGTTTATTAACAAAGATGACTTCTGGTGGCTATTTTTTCAGCTTGCGAAGACAAACTGTATGTTAGAATCAAAGTTTCCAAAGTATTCTATTTGGAACCACGAAACACAATCCCATATTTATCTAAAAAATTAGTGCCAAACTCTTATGATGATCAAGGCTTAGGAATGCCTTTGCTTTTAAGTTTTTTTGCGTAGTTGAGTTTTTCCCAATGACCCTAATCATTCTGAAATTAAACAAAACTGTCACACCATGGCGAATTGACATTCTAAGCCCAAAGACTCAAACAAAATGAGATCCCTTAGCAGGGATCCCTTCTTTGATTATACTTTCTTTTGATAGCACAGAAAATTTGGCTCAAAGGCCAGCAGACACATCCAGTTGGAATAGCTTATGCTATAAACAAGTGGAATCTTCCACTGCATGGTCCCCTAAGCAGTTTCCAGAGCTGCTGCAAGCATTACCTACTAATTCTAGGGAGGGTAGTATTCAGGTGAACTCCCAACTCAATGCACTGCCAAGACCTAGCTCATTATCATAAGTGGGATCCACAAAAAAAAAGGTTTGTTTTTGAATTCCAAGACTTACTGATCTATTACTGGTTTTTGGCAAATGAAAATCCCATTCTTGTACTTTGCCTGTGACTTTAATATTCTAGAAAAATAAGAAATTAAGTGAAGACAGAACGGGTTATTCTGCTCCTTACGGCTTGAGAGTGGGACACAAAAGTACGTTGGGTACACACTATCCTTGATGCAGAAATATTTCTAAGCTGCTTTGTGTGCAGCTCCTGTGTATCTGCAGGTGCTTGAGAAGTTGTAGCTGAACATAGTGGTGGTTCAGCACAATTGTTTCCCTGTTCCCATTGGTTTCTAGGCTGAGAGCTCCTTGTCCCCCACCATTGAATGGTTTTCTTTTGCTTGGCTTCTGGCTGTATATATCAACTTCCCAATAATTTATTTCCCTGCTGTCCCTGTAGTCTCAGTCCTGCTGGTTCTGGTTCTTAGTTCTGTGGCCAAGTCTGGCAATTCACAGTCGCTGCTTGCAGGCTGTCCTGCAGTCATCCACCCCTTTTGTGTGCCTCTGGGTGCTGCTTTTGACACTTCTGCAGCTGAGCATCATCTGCCTTTCACTTACTGAATGGTAAGGCAGAGGAGGAAGTGAAGGTTTTGAGCAGAGAAAGCCAATACCTGTCTCAACACAGGCATTTGCTTCTTGCTGTTGAAGCTACATCTGTCCTCACCTCTGGAGCGTTAAAAAGGAATTTGCCAAGTTGCTGTGTGGGGGTTAGTCAGCACTAGCAGGGGGGCTTCAGCAACCTCTTAAACTCCAGCAAGTTCTGAGTGAGCCTGTGCTTGTTTCCAAGCTGCAGTTCCAATGTGAGCCAGGTATAAGGAAGGATCACCGGGAAATTTTGATGTTGAAATTCAACATTGCAGTTCCCTCCCTTCATACTTGGGAAAGCGTGCACTTTGTGGCAGAAGCTTTCAAAGTGTTTGGTGCAAGGAAAATGCAGCCTGGAGAACGTGACCCAGGACTAGTAACTGCAGCTGAAACCAGCTACAGAGAAGGAACCTTAATGAGGTGCTACAGTTTTGCTTTGAGTTAACCTGGGTTCTCAAGTAATTTCTGGCCTGTGTAAGAAACAGGTTTTGCATGGTCTACATGTGTGCAAACACACCCTATGGTTATTGCACACGTGGAATTAACCCCAAGTTTGCCCAGAAGTGAAGGTTGCAGTCACAATCATGGAATCTCCTTAGATAATCCCTTCTGAAACATAACTGCTCAGCCCTTGTGTAAAGAGGGCATGTGTGCCTGCAAGGCACAACTATATTAGTGACATTCCTTTACTCCAGAAAGCAGATGTTTCCTAGGGAGCAAACAGTTCCTGGTTATCCACGTTTCAGAATTTGAGTGGAGCCAACTCTGGGCAGAAATCCCAAGTGCCAGGTATTTTGCTTAGGCCATAGACGAGGAGAAAGAGGATTCTAAAAGCCTGGTAAAGGCTTCTATAGTAAAATGCTCCCTTGATTTTTATTATCTGATGTTGTTGTCTGACTTCAAAAACATCTTCTTTTTTTCCTTGTTAATTGATTCAACATCTCATTATTTGTCTGCAGCTGATCTCATTTTGCTTTGAGGCAGAGAAGTGCTTTGCCTTCAGAGTTGTCTGTCTTCCAAGTCTGTTGTCTGCAATTTCTGAGCATGCCTTTGTAGTTTCTAAGTCCCAACTGAAATTAAACTGTAAAATTATCAATAGTTAGTTCCAGGCAAAGTCTTGAATGAAAAGCAATAAACTTAGGTTCTCTGAATGAAGGAAAACTACTCAAGAAATTACCTGTCCTTAGGAATATGCAGCTTTTAGACATCCCAAGGGAAGACAGTGATGTCAGTTACAGGTACCATGACAGCAATGAAACTCTCTGTTTTGTACCTATGACTGATGGCAGGTAAGTGTATTTGAATGCTCTCTTAGAAGGGTCTGTGTGTCCTTTTTTTCCTCCCCTTTTTGGGTGTCTTACTTTGTGGAGATGAGTTGTTAAATGCAAGTAGCCAATAGTTTAAGCACTTTCCACTCTCTCCTGTGGCCATTACAGTGGCTGTGAACAGAGTTTCAGAGGAAAGACCACCTGGAGATGCTGGGGACTGAACATGTAAGACAAGACGGCCACAGTTCCCTGCATATGTTGGAAAAGCCCTGGGAAGTTGATATCAATTCCCAGAGTTTATTTGCAGTCATTGTGGGACCCTTGCCTTAAAATATGAGGTTGAGTGCTCAGTGGAGGTTTCTTGGAATCCTGATTTGTAAGAAACTTTATTCTACCTGTTGCCTGCCAGGTTTATCTCCTAAGGAGATCTGAAGTGGAGGCAGAGAAGGCAAAGGATAAAACATTAGAGAATGAGAAAAGGCAGATCAAGGAAAAAGTTGTGCAAAGAGCAGACAGAGTATAGAGGTTACACTGTAAGCAAAACATCCCATCTATTGCTCCTGGCATGTGGTCTTGGGGACCTGCCATAAAAGACATGAGAGTCTTCAAGTGGACCACACTTCAGCTCAAGTGCTTTAAAAAAAACTTCAGGATAGGTTCTCCTTCTCAAATAATGAAGGGGCAGTTTTCTTAATGGCTTTTATTGCTCTTACTAGTATTGCTGAGAAGTCGTACTGCTAAACAGGATTTCTTGACATTCAGCCTGAATTTGCCATCATCCTTCAGCTGTACCTATTCTGCCTGTTCAGCTCACTCTAAAAATTTTTCTGCTGCCTTGATCTTAACAACTTTCATACATTTTCTAGGCTGTGATTCTGCTTCCCTGTCTTGAAATTCATGCTCTTTTTATGAAGGTAAAGTAATGTCAAGGCAAACAAAAGACAAATATATTGTAAATAGGAATAATCTTTATCTTCCCCTCTCTGGCCTTTCTGACTTTTATCTGTTTCTCACTGTCCTGCCTCCCTTTAAACTGGGAATCCTCAGGCAGCTCTGCCAGAGCTGCTTGCATGTTAAAATAAATTAAACAGTGAAATGTGGCTTCATGGAAACTCTAATGTCCCAAGGGCTATGTCCCTGTACACAAGTTGAAACAAAATAAGTCATTTAGGCTGGACACACATTCTTGGTATTTTACAAGGTGCCTGGAGACACACTGGGAACACAGGATTAGGGTGCCAGTGAGAAGAGTAGAACCATTTTCAGAGCATCCAGTCTTGTTTAGCTGAGAGAATTGGGTAGGAGTAGTTAAAAAGTGAAGAGAAAGTCTCATATAGCTGTTTGCAAGCTTTTTTTTTTTAAAAAAAAAACCCTCCAGCATCCAACAGCTGGTTGGGACTGTGTCTGTCAGCCTTGCAATGGGGTTAAGAACTTTCTTGAACTCTTCCCATGGTTCTTGGGATACTTCCCAGAAACCACTCTACCGATATGCAAGGACAGGAAAAAGCAGAATATGCTGGCATGGGCTTGTCAATACATAGAAATATAACTTATTTCTGAAACTTGTGTTCCTTGGTTCATTAGCTGTGGCCAAAGTGTGTTGAAAGAGGAGTTTCCCTGTTATTAATTCCAACAACATCTTGATTTCCAAATATTTGTGACTGGAAAATTGCAGTAGTGGTAGTTCAAGGTTACAGTGCTGTGCAAATATGCAAGAAAACTTAAAAAAGCCACAAAGGAAATCATAGGTCTAGGCATATGCGTACATTCAGCATGCAAAAAGAGGGATATGAGCAACTTTTGTTGGAATCCTAGAGCTTCCATGCTACTGTAACACCTACTAGAAGGCAGATGAATAGAAAATAACCTGCCTGCATCAATAAAACAGAATTTTACGATCTGAATCTCAGTAAGCAGTAGACCCTCCAAAATTTAAATCTGTAGATAATCTTCAGAAAAGGCTCATTCTGAGCAGTGGAGAATTGTTTCCATTGTTCTCTCTCAACTTTTTGCAGCCTCTCCTTTGAACAGCCTCATTCCAGTGACTGCTTTCCTCTGGCTAAACGAGCTGTTCATCCAGCTGCTTAACTGTTTACTCTGTTCTTCCCCTGTTAATCTTGCTGTCTTTGTCGGAGCGATTAGCATCTGAAAAGGTTTCAGTCTGTCTCACCTGCCCCATGCGGGGCCTAACAGTGACAAAAACTCAAACTGTGCCCTGGCTTCTCCAGCATCAAACTGGTATACTTGAAAAGTCGGAGCTGTAAGGCCAGGAATTGATTCCTGGTGACAATCTGATTTCCCTCAAATCAAGGTATCTGGGAGGGATCCCAGGACATTGTGCTGTGTGTGTCTTGTAACCGTGTTTCCTAGGTGAGGCAATCAGTACCTTTGAGCTGTCTGTTAAATCTCACACAAATGAGCTAGCAAACCTGTGATCTTCTGCCACTTCAGGCTCACTGGGAAGAGCAGCCACAGCACAGAAGCTGTTCTACTGTGCTGGTGAATTTTAGACATAGCTTGGTCTGATGAGAGCACCTACCTGGTAATATTCAGGAATTTTTCCTACCTCAAGTACTTTACAGCTTTGGATGGATGTTGGATGAAAGGTCTGATGGCAAAAGCATAGCAAAGGCATAGGGAATACCATGGGAAGAGGAAGGGAAGGAGGCTGGCAGCTTGGTTTGAGTGTTCAGGTATTATTCTTCTCTTAGAGAGCTGAGGATATGGTAGGTGCCCAGTGGGTGTACCTAGCTGGATATAATGTGAGATGGGAACCACAGTGCAGCACCCCAGGAGACACTTCAAAGCCAGGGGCGTGCTTTGGGTGCTGGCCTGTGCTGGAGCAGGGGGTCTGGATGGACTGTGATACTGACCCTGTGGATCACGTCTCTTTGTGATCAGTGGGAGGGGGACTTGTGCATGAGGCAGTGGTGGCCAAAGCCAAGATGCTGCGGGCAATGGCAAAAGTGGTCTGCAGGTTTTGTGCTCTGTGCTTAGCTCAGACAGCCCTGGAGGTGGTTGTTGGATACAGTCAGCTGTCTTCTATTCCACAGCATCTCTCCACCCCTTTGTGCTGTTGGTTCTCCTTTTCTTCCAGGCATAGTAACTAGCTGTGACCTTTACACTCATTGTTTAGATATCCCCAGGTGCATTTCTCTGCTGCTTCACTTCTTGCTGTCTGATCTCACTGTATTTTTCATGGCATTAATAGAGGATGAAGGAATGGGAAAGATTTTCAGAGAGGGCAGTTTTCAACTGGACATGCGATGCACTTCTTTTCCAGGTACTGGGAATGACAGGCTTGTTGTGGACTTTCAGAAACTGCTTGACCTCTAGAAGGATGTTGGAAGTATGGAAAGTTGCTTCTGAAGTAAAGGGCATTCCTTTTGAATGCAGGAACACCTCTGAATTAGTTGGCATAACTGAGGAAGGAATGTCTTGGTAGGCTGGGGAAGCACTCTAGGAGGGAATAGTGTTAGATCTGGCTGATTAGACTCTGACTTCCTCCTGTCTTTGTCCTAGCTCTGAAATTCTCTCTCTCCATCCCTCTTTCCTCTTCTTACTCTGTTCCCAGCTCCTCACCAATAGACAGCAGGTCTCAGTGCTGGGAAAAGAGCTGGAGTCACAACTGCAGTGTTTCCGAGGTCAACTGATGCCAACTGAAGTGCTATAAATTATTTTATTAAATAGATTTCAATGAATGAATAAGAAGCCTTTATTTAATCAATTTCATCTTCTTTTGAGCTGGTAACCAGTACACACTGAACAAATATTGTCAATGTTGCCTTTTAAACCTACTTTTGCTATCCAAAAGTGTGTGCTGTGGCTGTGCATGTTTGATCAACCCTGCTAGGTTAATGTTTTAGAGTATTCACTTTTTGTAGTTTTTCATGACAAGAATATAATGAGATAAATATAATTCTTTTTTTTTCATTCCACAGTTCATTCCTGTACAGCTTAATGGAATCTAGACTTCAATTACTGCACAAATCCCTCAGCACCTAAAATTCGTCATGAAATAAAGTTACCTTAGATGTTTTGGATTCAATGAAAGTAAGCTTGTCTAAACATATCTGACATTTACATGGATTCAATTTAAACAAGGCAAGATTTATCTCTCAAAAAAATAATTAACTGATTGATTTTTTTCCCTCTCTTTTTCTAGGCAATGTGTTCCTCAGTGTTTCAGAAATCATAGAGCTTAGCTCCTCACAGCTAATTCCTATTTGCAGATACAGAGGGCAAAAGCAATTTCAGCTTTTGCAGTCTCCAAAGGCTTTTTCAGTTTGAATAAGCTGACAGTACTTTGAACCAGGTGAATAAACAGGAAAAAAAGGAAACACTCCGTGGAGGCATGAACAGACCTCTCTTGTTAAAAACTGGCTGAACACTTTTGTAAAGTGTTTTCTGGATATTCACCACTGACTTTTGCTTACTCAATAGTCTGCCTTTAAGACATTGTAGTAAGCGTGTAGGGCTTTATTAACTTTTTTACTGTAATTACTTGACTGTATTCTAAACCAAAACCACCCTCATGAGTGTCTCACCACCCTCATGATAAATAATTTATTCCTTATATCCAAACTAAATCTGCCCTCTTTCAGCTTAAAATTTTGCCTCATGTGCTGTCACTCCAGGCCCTGCTAAAAAGTCTCTCTCCACCTTTCTTATAAGCTCCAGTTAGGTACTAGGAGGCTGCTCTAAGGTCTCTCTGGAGCCTTCTCTCCTCCAGGCTGAACAACCCCAACTCTCTCAGCCTGTCTTCATAGGAGAGGACCTCCAGCCCTCTGATCAACTTGGTAGCCTCCTCTGGACTTGCACCAGGAGGTGAATGTCATTCTTGTACCAGTGTGCCCAGAACTGGATGGAGCGCTCCAGGCGGGGTGTCACTAGAGCAGGATAGTGAATAATGCAGGTGAATATGGAAAACTGGTTCTAAGGTCTGAATCTGAGCCTGTAAAATTGCATGCTTCTTTTTTTCTTTAGTCCTGCAGACCTTTATCCTGGGGCCTGGTTTCTTCTCTGCAATGTCTCAGGTCAGTTTGATAGAACTATTCCCGTAGAAGATGAGTTTTGTTAGGTTTTTCCACTGAGGAGTTCCTTGGATGTAATCAAAGTTGCCAGTCAGCTGTGAAGGTAAGTGGCTTGGTCAAAATTAAGAATCTAGCCTAAGACCTGACAAATATTCCCACAAATACAGTAGTTAAATCTTCACGGTTTTTCAAGGTGGAACTTGCTTTAGGTAGGACCCCAAACTTTGCCACTAGGTTCCAGTTTGGGTTTTGATTCTCTGTTAAGACTAGAGATGATTCCTAAGCCACTATGTTAAGATCTGGAAATTGTTGTGGGCTTGGCTGAGCCAATTTATCAATTTGTAAACAGTTTTCAACTCCTATGCATGCTTATCTACTTGATAACCAGATTTGAATTAACAAGTCAGGATGTTGTGGTTAAGAGAAGTCACTATGCCTGGAGTGCTGCTGAGATTTCCTCTGTTTGGTGGGGTGAGTAAGAGAGGTGAAGCAAGAGCCAGGGGTTTGGTATTGGGCCAAGAAGGTTCAGAAGGGAATAGACTCTTTCAATGGCATGTGTGGATTTTCTGAGTGTTAGCTGGTGCACTAGTTACTGATCCCTTTTGTGAGAAGTATGCAAAGTTGCAGGTCTCAGGGTTCACATGCATCCTTTAAAGAGAGATCCATGCCTTGCCTGTGGTTTGAGCACCTTCTTATGACAGTTTCCAAAATCCCTTGGGCATCATTTTGAAATTTGTCCAAACTGAATTCCAACTAAAGAAATTAAAGCCTACAGTCTAAAAGCTGGGGAAAAAAAAAAAAAAGAAAAAATAAAAAGTTATGCAGCTCTTTGAATGATCTTGGTATAGGGGCCAAGCATTGAGAGAAGCATAGAACAGTTCACACTACGTTGCCTTCAAGCTTTCTGACCCAGTCAGCTCCTGCTCCTTCTGCTGTGTTTGTCCAGGTGTGTTCTCAATTCCTTGCTTGGTTTTGGTGCAAGGGATAAATCTGCTGTCAAGGCAGCAGAAAGAGGGAGCAGCAGTCTACTTTGCCATTGTGGAGAGATTCTTTAAAGGGATTCCATTATGTTATGGATGCCAGTCAGGTTGCAGAAACAGTAAGGCCTGGCATATTTTTATGAACCTTACATGAGCTATGAAATATCCTTAATGCAAAAGTTTACTTCACTATCAGAACACAAGGATAACAAATCTCATTGTCTTTGAAAATGCTACACAGCCGTTATGGAGTGAGTGTGTGCGTGTAAGAGGCGAGTTGGAAATGTCAGTGATTAGGAGCATGAAATTTGTGATTGGAAAGAAGGCAGCAACAGGGGAGGCCCAAGGCCTGTATGACGTTGGTGGTAAATGTCTAGAGGAGGATGAGGAGTGATTCAGTTGCTTTGATGAATTACTCTGCACTACAGGCTCTCCAGCTGATGTGATTCTTCAAAGAAAGTGAGGACTTCCTCCCCTCTGCACAGTCTCCTGTCAAAGTGCTCTGCAGACATCAGTACTTCTCCAGGACTCTTCTCATCCAGTTCATTGAGACCACTGCCTTTTTATTTTCTTCAAAGATATTAAAACACAGGAGTGATTTCCAAGGTCCTTTTCCTCATTCTGAACCATGGACCGTTCTGAACCAATGTCATCAATTTATCATGTGTGACCTTTACTAAGACTTCTCTTCTTCCTTTTCAGTTTTTGATTCAGGTTTTAACTGTGGAGAAGAGGTGTCTACATGGTTTTGCATTGCCAGTATGGACTATGTCCTTTGTTCCAGCTGAAGTGTGTTTCCAGGAGTAGATCCCTTACTCCCCATGGGAATCTTGGCTCAACACTTCTATCACAAAAACCTTCTTGGAGTCCATTTAGAGAAGGAAAATGAAGAACTAGAAAGGCTGCACAACCTTGCTTTGCTTTCTCTGTTGCAAAGACTTTGTCTGGGTTTGTGATACCTGTGCAGCTGTCAGTCACTGCCTTAGATGCAGATCCTTCAAATGTATGTTCATGTGACCAAAAGCCAGGTTTGCCAAAGCTAAACAAGGAATAGAGAGCACACCTGGGCAAACACGGTAGGAGGGCATGGTGGGACAGGGTCAGAGAGATCTCCCCAGTGCTGGCCTCAGGGGGTGCAGCTCCTGCCAGCAATCTGCCAGCATCTGGACCTCTCTGGCTGTGATTTGTGATAGATCTGGCTCATGCTTTTTGTAGGAAAATCTGGTTTTAGACAAAAAGTTTGTAAGGTTGCTGGCAGACTCTTCTCAGTAGTGCTAAGCAATGGGAAAAGAGGCAACAGGCAGAAACTGATGCACAGGAAATTCCACATGAATATGAGGAAGAACTTCTTACTGTACAGGTGACTGAGCACTGGAACAGATTGCCCAGAGAGGTTGTGGATTCTCCCTCACTGGAGATATTTGAAAACTGACTAGATAAAATCTTGTGCAATGTGCTCTGGGAGGAATCAGCTTCAGCAGGGAGGTTGGACCAGATGACCCACTGTGGTCCCTTCCAATCTGACCCATTCTGTGATTCTGTGACTGTCACTCTCAGTAACGTGACCTCTTTCTTTGAGAAGGACACAAAGAGACAAGAACGGGGAGAATGTGTTCATCAAAATAAAAAGTGTCTAGTCTACCTTGCCAAGGAGCCTAACAGCGATTTAGACCAACTCAGAGTTGACTTCTATCAGACTCTGGCCAGTTATCTCAGTCAACTGAACAGTGAGAAACTTGAGAAAAAGGCAATACTAGCTAGCGCTAACATCCTGTACATAATGTGCAGCCCTCATGATGCATGTCAGTCTTCCCAACTCCATCTGGGAACAGACTATGGAGAGCCTTGGGAACAGGGCTCCCGAGTTAGCGGAACATTTCTGTGCATCCTGCTGTTTTTGCCAGGTGAAGAGATCCCGACTCCTTGAGTAACATCATGTTGGGACGCAGGTATGGACAGCTTAGGCTGCATTGGCACTATTAAACAGCACTGGAGAATATTTCCAGGCACAAAACTGTAGCTGTCTGTATTTTTAGGACAGTCCCTTGTACATCTCATCTCAGGCTAATTAATGCTGTCTCACACAAAACTCAGATGTAGTTTGTGAACTGCTCACAGCAGGCAGTTTATGTGGTGACTGTGCTTTTCTGGAGGCCAAACTGGTTAACCAGGACAATTGTCTACCCACTGTACAGGCTGCCATCGGTGCTTACAAAATGTCCCACATATTTAATTTGTGAGTTTTAACCCAACCCTCAGGTTCAAAATCAGAACCAAAAGGCTGTGTCCCTGGATGCCAGACGTTTTAGACCCAGACACGAATAATGAAGAACTGGAAGCCATTCCTGAGGCCCCCTCCTTGCAGATGGTGCCACGACTAATGGGTGTTGCAGGGTGCTGGTGGAGACCTCTGTGGGCCAGTATTTGTTTCCATTTTCCTCATGGTATGCAGGGAGGGAAAAGGCAAAGTCATTAGCTCATTTGCGGTTGCTGGCTGGTGGCAGTGCTGCTGCAGCGCTTCCTTAGGCACGTGGAAGGACTCACTCCATTCTCAAGCCAGACAACCTGAGGAGATCCACATCCCCGTAATCTGATGCCCAGCTCCTGAGCTCTGTCCTGGATGAGGACACTGCTGTGTGCAGGGGGCAGCTCTTGCTGCAGGCTGCACAGCAGCAATCCATCTCCAGCTGAAACAAAGGGATGCAAGTGACAAGTGATCAGGACCTGGCCTGGGTCACTGATCAGCAAAGTTCTCGCTGTTTTTTGCCGTGAGAAGTCCATTTGGTCAGGTGTCTCCATGGCAGCCTTGCAGGAGGGGATGTTCTGAACCGGTGGATGGCAGCCAAAGTGGCTGCTATTGGCTAAGGGGCACTTGGCACAGTGCACTTATCCTTACAGCTGCCTGTGTGGAATCTCAGGAGAGAGGGAGAGGTGGGGAGAGGCTGGCTCCTCCCCACATCCCACCTCTTCATTTAGGCTGTGCTAGAAAGAAATTACCCCCCCTATAAACAGCCTCAGGGATTTCAGAGGAAGAGAGCCATTTGAGACTGGGCAGCAAGAACCCCAAGGATGAGGATAGCCATCCTCCTGAGCCTTCTGTTCCATGCTGCAGCTGCTTCTCACCAACTGTGAGTGATGCTGAACTCCTGTTTCAGTCTCTTTCGTGAAGGCATCAGTCTAGCTAGATGGACCACATCCCATGCCATCAGCTCTCATGCTTCCTGCTCTATCAGGTCACCCCAAGGATTAGCTGAGTCATATACCTTGCCTCCCATGCCTTAGTTTGAGTCCTGCAGGTCAATACAAGACAGCTTTTTGGGGGTCTTCCAGGTCAGACCTTAGGCCCAGAGAGGTTTGCTCTGCAGTTGCAATGCCAGATCAAATCACTGGTGTCTAGACTGGAAGGTTATGAAACCACTTCTTCTGAAGACTGCATGGGATGTTTTTGGAGAGTTCAGTAGATTACTGGAATAAGTGGTTTGAAAAAGATTATAGGGCTATACTTAAGCTAATCAAGCAGAAACTATTTCTCAAGTTTCAGTGAAGCAACTACTTTGCTGGGCTCACTGTTGCTTTTGAATGTTGATGGAAACCATGGCACATTGCTGAGGGATTCTGCGGTAGTGGGCCACAGCAGGGAAGCTTTCTTACACCTCTTGAGGCCTCAAACTGATACCACCTCTGCTGTCTTCTCCCACCCCAGACATTACCTGGTGGTGATCCCTGCAGCTCTCCGGTACCCATCCACCCAGGTTGCCTGCCTCCACATCACCTGTCATGACGCAAAAATTCAAGTGAATCTGGCCTTGGAGCGCTCTGCAGGGCAGGAGCTCTTAATGCAAGAAACCATCCAGAAGAAGAAGACATTCCTGTGCACCAAGTTCTGGGTGAGCCACCGTAGGCAAATGCCATCACTGATTTTCCTCTCAGGAAAATGCTTGTGTTACTCCCTAAGGAGGGGTGACATGGGTAGGGTCTACTTTGTCTTGGTGTGAGGCTTTCAGGAATGAGAATGGGTGGTGTCTAGGAAAGCACAGCCCAACACAGTCTGTTGGTTAGCACTGAATTTCCTTTCTGAATCGAATTTTTATATGGAATTTACTTTTGTTAAAATCTGCCAGAGTTCTGGATACCACCTGTGTCCTTCTCCTCCATTACAGACCAGATGAAGCATCTTTAGCTCTTTCTGATGGACTTGTGCAGGTTCACAGCTAAAGCTTGGGGATAGCAGTATGTCTTGCAGGACATACTGCAGTTTCTGTAGTATCTGAAGTCAGGCAGCAGCTCAGCTCTAGGGAGCCACTGAAGACTAGTTGGATGGAAATAAATATGCTTGTTTTTCTAAACAGCATCTTAGAGGTTATTTATTGTTGGTGAGAACTTAGCAAAGATCTGGGATAAGGCAGACATGTCTTAGCAATATCCCTTCTGTTATACTGTATATTCTGTGGTGAGGTTGCTGGGGTCTTTGGCATCCAGAATCTTTCTGGTTGTGTTTTCTACTTTGGACTTCTTGCTTGTAAGTGCTGGGTAGTTCTGAAAGCCTTGCACTTGAGGCTGTGCAACTGCTTGATCTCTCTCTTTTGATTCTCTGCTGCCATCTCTCACCTTCCTGTCATCTGCCCATCTTCCTGAACAAGCCTGAAGGCTCAAAAGTGTCAGTGTTTGCTTGTCACCAGTGGGAAAAAGGACGGATTCCTTTTGACATGCAGGGCCTCCTGCTGTTCATGCAGGACTGTATGAGATCTGGATGTGATCTGGTTTCAGAGGTTGTTGGTGATTGTTCCCTCCTGGCACAGTGGGAGGGAACCAGTTAGTTGTTCCACTTTACTCTCAGAAGATTACCTGGGGCCTGTGTGCTCTCCTCTCTCTGTCTGTACAGGTTGCCCCTCCAGCTGATGGCACAGAGGAGGTTGCCACTGTAAAACTGACCATCACAGGAGATGGGGTCAATGTTGAGGAGCAGAAAAAGGTCCTGATCTGCAAGGCCAGGAATGGCACCATCATCCAAACAGACAAGCCCATCTATGAACCAGGGCAGACAGGTGAGATGCAAATGGGAGCAGCTGAGGGTCCCAGGCTTTTTGCTAGTTGCACCATATGGAAAGACTGTGATGCCCTGAAATGCATGAACAGCCCTAGCAGAAGGCTTTAAGACCATGTCTCTTGCTGAGTGGTGTTTTCAGTGTTTGTAATGCCTGGCTTGTGATGAGTGTGGAGTTGCAGGAGGCAGTAGATAATGATAACCATGTCCATGGTACTTTACATGTGGGAATGTTGGTGTCAGACGTTACCACAAGTGTGTCTGGAATGGAGACAGGAGTTGGGGAAGCACGTGGAACAGGAGTCTGTAGGGAAAAACTGAGATCTGATAATACATTCCCTGATTTCCTTGCCTTCAGTGAAATTTCGCATCGTGACTCTGGATGAGGAATTCCTTGCACTCAACGATTCGGTAAGCGAGTCCTGGGGGCTGTGGAAGAGGATGCCTTGTACCATGCATGGATCCTACCTCCTTTCCACCCTGCTCATCTGCCAAAGCTCCAACTTTTCCACATTCATCCCTGGCAGGTTTTATGAGTATGCAGAGGGGAATAGTAACTGCCAGGAAGATGGCAGAGGTGTGCATGTCTCTTGCTCATCTTGGTAGAACAGTCACACAGCTGCAAGTATGGGACATATTGATTCCTGATGTGATGGTGTCACGGGGGGAGTGAATAGGTTTTAAATCAGGTTTTCCTTCTTGTGGGGAAGGGTGCTATTAATCTGCACCCTACAAGTTGGAATGTGGGAAATGCTGCTTAGACGTAAGGGCAAACTTTTTGATTGCAGCAATGTGGAAATGTGTCCAGGAAAGGCATTTTCATCATTGGAGATGTTTAGAACCCAGCTGGAGAAGGCTATGAGCAATCTGCTCAGGAAGACATGTTTCAGCAGGATGTTGGATTAGGCTGCCTCCAGGGGGTCTTTCCAAATTATGTGATCCTATACCTCTGTAACTCTCTTAAGACTGCATCTGAACCAGGAGTAGGTTTATTTGGGTAGTGACTTACGAGCTTTTCTGTCAGGAAGTCATTAGCAAGTGCTGTGTGACCTCCAGATTGGTTTTTCCTTTCCCTTTCTTCAGACCTTACTGTAATGAACCCAGCTGGTATTTCTCCTTTTTAGTGGCATTTGTTTTACTTTGTATTGTTGTCAGTGCTCTTAAGTTTCCAAATCACCAGTTGCACATCCTTCAGAGAGGGATGTACCCTGTGTGTGGTGCTGGCATGTGCTTCTCTCTTCTAATGTTTTTGCATTTTTTCTCCCCAGATTTCCCTGTTTCTCCTGGTGAGTGATGCTGAAATCTCGTGTTAGAGTAATGGTGATGGCAGTCATTTCACTGTGCTGTTCATATTCATTTTCTGGTAGATTTTAGAGACCTCTGAATGGAATAGTAGACCTTCTTTTTTTCTTGTTGGATGTTAAATTCTTAAACCAACATACTCCTTTCAGCTTCTTTTTTATGCACTCCTTTGAGGTTATGCTCCCAGGCACTTCAGTAGGAATCTGTTGTTCTAGATTTGCAAGAGAATAAATAGAAAACTTAGATGCTTATGAAAGAAAGTTAGAACTGCGAAAAATCTTTGCTTAATATCAGAATTTAAGTAAGTGTAGAAGGAGGCTCACATGCTGGGAGCAGAATCTGAGCATTGTCATGAAATTTCAAAATTTCCTGCTAAGTCTATACCAAACCTCGTTTCCTTAGCGGTAATCTACACCACTGAAATCGTGAAGCTCAGTTTCTATGGGATGTGGATCAGTGAGATGCTGGAACAACTCTTTCCTTCTCGTGGGTGCAGGACCCTAAGAACAACCAGATAGAGCAGTGGCAGAACGTGGTCCCTCAGGATGGCATTGCAGACCTGTCTTTCCAGCTGAGTGACGAGCCCCTGCTGGGAACGTATGTCATCAACGTCACCAGCGCCAGAGCCTACGGCAGCTTCTCCGTTAAGGAGCACGGTATGAGCACGCGGGGGTTTGTCTGAGCTGCTGAGAGGACCTTGCACTCCTGGTCCAGGAAGCAGGGTGTTTGTTCCTTGATAACCATCCTAGGAGCAAATGGGAAAAGTATCTGTCATAGAAAAGAGTCCGAGCTGAGGCTCTTCAGAGGAGACCACTTCAGGACCTTGGCTTAGCATGTGGGAGGAGTGCTGTGCATGGCCCCAGACCTTTGACACTGATTCCTATGGATCTCGGAGTCAGATAAAACAAGGCAGTTTAGGATGGTCTTTTCCAGAGGAGACAAAGTCCAGTGCCCGCTCACTTTACTTTCATTCGCTAATCAACCGTATTGGAAGGCCAGCCTTCTCTTAGTGAAAATAGCTGTCAGAAGTGGAGGGACATGGGCATGTTTGGTTTTAGTTTGGGAAGGAGCAAATCATCCAGGGCCTACACACAAATATGTTAAAGATACATGGAAAATCTTTCCTTTCCCCTTCTCACCACCTTCCTTCTCCATTTCCTGTCCCTTATTCCACCACAGTCTGCCTTTATGTTAACTCTTTGTGAAGGCTGTGTTTCCTACAGTTCTCTGTTTTTCCCTTCCAGTGCTGCCAAAATTTGAAGTGATCTTTGAGGCGCCAAATCAGATTTATGCACTAGATACAACCTTCCTGCTCCGGGTATGTGGCAGGTGAGGATTCTGACCGCAGGGGTGGCCCTGTGTTAATTTCTGGCCTGATGTGCACAAGCTGGATGGGTAACTATGAGAAGCTAAGGGCAAGTTTACTACACTTCAGTCACAGGAAGCCAGAATCTTCCATGGCAGCTGTTTGCACCCTGAGGCAACACAAAACATTCCTGTAACTATCATTCTGACACTCTAATGCCCCTTTTCTAAAAACATTCCACAAATCTCCACACACAAAACCTGGGGGAGAAGCCTGCCCTTTGACAAACAACTGTTTGTGGGACAGGACATGGCAGATGTGTGGTGTTCATCTCCCCGAAGAACAAACTCATGGGAAATGATGGGAAGCTTTTCCAGATTATGCTCAAGTGGAAACTAGGGGGAGGCAAAAAGGAATTGCCCCAGGTATGATCCAAGGACAATGCTAAACTTAGCCCCATGTAAAGGTGATTTTTTTATAGAAGGCGCTTTCTTAATCACCCATGTTTCTGCTTGTAAGATGATGAATGCCTTCAGCACATCCTGGGGTTATTGCAGGTGATGCTTATACATAGTGCAGTCAGCATCTACAACACTCTAGTTATGCAAAATAATTTAGTTTGGTGCTAATTATATCATAAAGCCCTTGATCTCCCATCACTGCACAGCCCTGGCCTGACCCCACTTGCTGGGTCAGGACTCCCTGGGCCTGCTGTATGGCTGCCACTCTTGTGCTATATTGTGAATATTTGGCAGTGAGTGGTCTCTGGGGCTATGCAAAGCAAGCCATGTGTTCTCCCACTGTGTGTGACTGTCTCTTCCTTTCCCTGCTCCCCCAAACAGATACACTCGTGGGAAAAGCGTCCAGGGGATGGTTCATGTGAGCCTTTGTCAGAAGATAGCCCCGTTCCTGCCCAGTGCTTCCAAACCTGATCTCTGTCACAAATTCAGCAATGAGGTGAGATACTTAGGAAGAGCTGATCATTAATCAGAGGCATTTGTGCTCAACCTCAGGGTAAGACAAGGCTGCTGGGTCCTTTAGCTGAAGTAATAGCAATGTTAACCCATTGTTTTGGCTGCTTGGCCACTGCTACTGGTGCTGCCCCTCAGCAGCTGTGCCTGATGATTGTGACTGGGCCTCATCACGTGCCTGTTCCACATCCTGGGCTGCAATGCCACAAGGCAAAGCACCCCAAGAGCAGGGGGTTCGTGCCGCTGCTCCTCTGCCACTCCCATAACTTCTAATCCAAGTGCCTCGCTCAGACCTTGTTTCTTCTCTCTGTACTTTCAGACAGATGAGGCAGGTTGCTTCTTCACAAATGTGAGCTTGTCCTCCTTCAGCCGAGACTTTCGGTACTATCAGGACAGCATAGTTGCAGAGGCCTCGCTGGTGGAGGATGCCACAGGTAACTCTGGAATTTCTGGTGCCTGGGAAGAGGCAGGTGAAGATGTGCTAATCTGACCAAAAGCACCAGAGACTTTCAGGCTAGTAAGGGATCTGAACCTTCTGAGCCCATTGGGGCCGGCTATCTAACCTCTCAGATAGAGACAGAGACAGGAGCTCTTGACGGTGTGACATACTCACTCTGAGTGTGGTGAGGTTCTCTAAAAGCTAGAATTTAAGTGGGAGGAAGACCAGATACCCAGAATCTTGGGCAGATCACCACTGGGATGTGAAATGTGTGTGCAGCTGAACATGTCCATCTGTATTACCAGTGGTTCACTCTGCAGGGAAATTGCTGAGGAGGGCTTGGCTTTCTTGCTTCCTCTCTCATGTTTCTGTCTCGCTGCTTTCATTCAGACATACAGGTCAATGCTTCCCACAAATTACTTATCTCCAGGATTGGTGGGATGGCGTTGTTTGATGATGTGAATTCTTACTACCACCCTGGACAGATGTACAGAGGAAAGGTAATTCCCAGTTTCAGTTCTTTGAAGGGGAGAGCTTGAGCAATATTTCACAGTAACATTTACTTACTGTCTTTTCTGACTCCATCTCTAACCAGGGGCTTGGGAGGGCACAAATGACTCCCAGAGACAAAACTCTTGAATTGTCCAATGTCAGATTAACACCAATGGCTGCCATTCACCAAATAACCCATCAGGGGGAGCAGCTACGGGCTTTAATATGTGGGGTGCAAACCCCAACATTTGGAATTTCAGTGGCCAGGAAGTCTTCTGCTGTGAAGGAGTGGAGAGCATTGGAGCTTGGACCAGATGACCCACTGTGATCTCTTCCAAACTTACCCATTCTGTGATTCTGTGAATGAACATGGTAGTGCAAGTGGTAATATGACAGGAGCAGTGGCAGTGTTGATGAAATTATTAGTGACTGAAAGAGTGATGTTGCTGTCTTTGGAAACACTGCTCCTAGCTTGGGGGAGCCAGAGATTCTGTGTGCTAATCTGATTCTTCTGCACTTCTCTTGCTCCTCATGATGTTCTCAGATTAAAGTAATTGATTACCAAGGCAAAGCACTGAAGAACAAAGAAGTCCTCCTTGTAGTAAACTGCGCTGAGCAGCAATTTAGGCAGAAATACATCACTGGGGACTCTGGAACGGCTTCTTTTAGCCTGGACACCTCTGCCTGGAACAGCACCTTGGCCTCCCTGGAGGTAAGTGAGGAAGGGTATGTCTTGTGGCAGGGGTATGTGAGCATGTCAGAGCTATTTACTGCCCCACAGACATCTTCCTTGTTACTTCCTGAGGGAAAGTAATGCAAGCCTGAAATACCTCAGCATGTTCTAGATCTTGCTCTCCCTCTGAGAGCTTCTTCTCCAGGCCCCAGTTGCTTTCCTCATGAGCTCTCCACAGAGAGCCCTGTCCTTTGGCATTGCTCAGAACGTCTTACCAAGGTGATTTGCAGCTGACTTGCTTAACTAGAGAAATTAACTGGTTTCGTTTTTTTTGTCTCACCAGGCAAGTGTCCTGCATAAAGATTCGGACAGAGAGCCTGGGACAGTTGACTTGAGTTACCAGCGAGCCTCTTATTTCATATATCCATTCTACAGCACCAGCAGGAGCTTCCTCTCTATTGTCCGTGTGCCAGAGACAATGCCCTGTGGTAAAACGCAGTCTGTCCAGGTGGACTTCAGGATTTATGAGGAAGACCTGGAACATGGGCCCAAGCGTGTCATTTTCTCCTACTTTGTGAGTTTCTGGGAAAGCACTAGTGGGTGACGGCTGAAGGCCCAAGATCAGCATCTCTTAGAGGTTCAAGCCTGATATTTGATAGTCTTGGCACAGGCCAGGACAGGGAGTTCCTCCAGTCATCATGGAACTGGATCCTGGTTTTGATTCTGGTACTGCAGTAATAGCAACAAAGTCAGAACCTTTCTTTTGGGCTCTGCACAGGTGCAGAGCAATTATTGGCCTTACCTGTCCTCCCCCACATCAATTCATCCCCGAGCTCTCCTTACTAGCTGAGAGCAAATAAAGCTAATATTCCTCCCCCAACCCACATTTAACATCCCAATTTAATTTCAGGGTTACTTTGATCTTCTTAGTGATCTCAAAGGCTATATGACTATGTGACCATCCCTTTCTGTGTTCTTCTCTAGGTCACAGGGAAAAGAGGGATAGTCCATGCAGGTCAGCAGACTGTTTGGGTTGGGCTGCCAAGAAGTAAGTGCACTCCCCAGTGTCATGTCTAGCAAGCAGTCAGTGGTCTGTGGCATCTACTCTTATTTGGATAAGTGGTGTAAGCCTCCCTGCAATGTAGGGGTGGCTCACCACTCGTGTGCTGCATCAGAGCACTGTACCTTTCCAGTTTTCATATTCCCTTTGCCCTCCTGCTTTGTACCAAGAGAAGAATATTCAGCATTTCCCAGCCCATAGGCTCATCCTCTGTTGTCTTCAAGTCTCCTTTTGCTGCTGCTCCTGCAAGCAGCATGGAACTGTAGCCTTACCCTCCATAGCAACTGTGCCTACAAATAATCTGGGTCATTAGGATGCTACAGCTTATAATTCTGATGTCTGTTGACCCACTGTTGACTATTTCTCCAGCTCTTGTTTTTTAAAACCTGAATTATAAGTATTTTGGGACAAGGTCACCTCTTCGTTGGTTATGGGATGGGAGATGTTGGGTGAGAGGAGGCTTTGAAAGATATCTGAGACACTCACTCTTTGTGGAGCCAAGCTTGAACTCCAAAGTACTGTTTCATGTTGCCAAGGCAATAAACAGAAAAGTCTTTTGCTGGTCTTGAATACCAGAGATGTGCTGATTGTTTCAGTAGTCTCCAGAAATCTCTTTGGTCTTGGAAGACTTCAGTAAAGGAGGAAGGGATTTAAAGAGGCACATGCACAATGGCAAAGCTGATCAGACTTTATTTTCACTACCAAATCTACTTCCTCTTACTCCCTCTCTTCTCCATCTAGTGCTGGAAGGCTCCTTCTCCATCCCTCTTACGTTCAGCTTGAGCTATGCCCCAGCTCCAAGACTTGTTGTTTATGTCATCTTCCCTAATGGAAAAATCATTGCTGATTCTGCCATCTTCAGTGTCTCCACGTGTTTTGGAAACAAGGTAGGGGTTGTGTCTGAGGCTGTGACTAAATGTGTGAGCATGGACGTGTCTGCTGCAATGAAAGGAGAGCGGTGTCGCTGTGTGTGGCTGACACTGTGTGTGATGCTGTCACATGAACTGCAGTTTGTGATTGGTGAGGTGTGCTGTGATGTTTAGAGCAAGTGTGGGGGCTGCTGCAATGTTTGGGGAAGGCAGAGAGTTGCTCTCTGTCTCCATAGGCAACTGCAGCCTGGTAGGATCATAGATAATCCAGCCCAGCACAGGTCATTTGTGTGGCTCTCAGGGGAGCTCAGGGCTGCTCTGCTGCTGCAGCAGACAATTAGAATTGCTAGTGTGTGGTATTGGGATGACATCTGAAAGCGGATGATGGAAGAAGTGGATTTTACTGGCCATCCAGAAAGGGCTGAGTCCCTCTCATCATTGTGACATCCTTGGGAATCTGCTTTCTTGGCTGTGTCTTGCACTCCAAAGGTGAATTTCTGAGAGGGCATTACCCCTGCTCCACAGTTCCACAGCTGTTTGTCTGCCATAGACAGTCAGATTCAAGCAAGAACAGGAAGAGTTTCAGGAAACTGAGGCAAATCCCACAAAGAGCCTGGAGATAAGGACTACGCTTATTTTTGATCTAGGGCCCCAGAAGAAGGGGCTTCATAAGACAGCTGTGAGGTGTGTGACCATGGCTGGCTGGTTTGCTGGGTAAAGAAGAGAGAAATGTGCTCTGACATGGGAATGTCTCTGTGCACACTGATGGCCCCCCTTCTGGCATCTTTCCTGTTAGAACCTCAATGTGATGTTTTTTAAATACCTTCTGGGGGTCCTTGGGAAGTTCCTTGGGTTTCTATCCAAGGCAGGTCGTTGGAAACTCTCTTCATGTAGGTCCCTTCCCTGCTTGGGAAGTGGTAGGGTGGCCACCCTTAGAAATGTCACTCAGCCATTGCCTGCATTCTTCCCGTCCAGGTGGAGCTGGGCTTCTCAACGCCAGAGACTGTTCCTGGCTCACAGGTTGGCCTCCGCCTGCAGGCAGCTCCTGGCTCCACGTGTGCTGTCTGGGCTGTGGATCCAAGCGCCTTTTGGATGAAGCCAGGAAAAGAACTGAGCAGCCACTCGGTGAGCGAGCCTGCTCTGACTTTTTCCCTTCTGCACCTGTGCAGAACTTAACTCCAGGAAACTGAAAGCATGGCCTGGAGGGATCAGCAGAGCTCCCAGTGTGGATGGGTAGGGATTAGGGCAGGGGTTGAGCATCACTCAGTGGTAAAACAGCTTCTGTGCTTGCACTATCAGAGGAGAGCCCAGGAAGAGTGACAGCAATCCTGGGCTTTCTGGCACGCGTTCATACACAGCAGCCAGAAGCAACTCAAACAGGCCTTGGATGCGTGAGAGGAAGGGAATGCCAGGTTTAATTTGCACTGATTTTTTTTTTTTCCTTGCTTTCTCAGATCTATGGGCTGTTCCCATCTGTTTATAACTCCAGGTATCCTCACCAAGTGTCTGAAGACGATCATTCATGCAGGTTCCCAAGTTCTGATGAGCCTGATGTTTTTACAGCATTCAGGGTAAAAATGGTTGATTTGGTGGGTTGAGATAATTCATGAACTGAGGGAAATGTAGCCCCTGACTATACCAATATCCAAGGGATGCCTCTGTAGACAGGACAGTGAATAGGTGCAGTTTAGGCCCTTGTAACTCACTTGTTATTTGAATAGGTGACTTGAAATGCATAAGTAAAAATCACTGTGTGGTTGCCACACTGGGGTTGTGTGACTCAGGATGCCAAGGATTACTCATTACTTTAATTGGATTTCAGACAATTTGTTTAATCTTCATAGCATGAGCAATTGCACCCTGCAGGCAGAGAAGGCATAGTACCCAAATGACCATATGTTTGAAAAGGAATAAATTTGGCTGACTCAGGCCAGAAGAATTACCTTAGAAGACCTTGTTTGCCCATTTCTGGGGATCTGAATTATTCCTTCTTAAAATGAAGCAAGAGAATAGAGGACAGCCAAGTCCCCACTGCATAAGGGCACAGGAAGGCACAAAGGCAGAGAGGAGAGGACAATCTTCTGGTGATTAATTTTTTCCTACAGGAAATGGGGTTGAAAATTATGTCCAACACCAATATCAAGAAACCCAGAGTATGTCCAGCCACTCCACTGACAACTATGCTGCGGGGAACAGGAATGATTATTTCCAGGCCCATGTTGATGTTTGCCCAGCCCCTTAAAGTGTATAACAGTAAGCATTTGCCAGCTGTTTCTTCTTACATGGGAGGCTTAGTCTTTCATGTGAAAGCAGTCCTGGGTTTGAGCCAAGAGGCAGCACTCGCTGTAAGTGCAAGTGGAGGAGAAAGAGGGTTTCCTGTCCCTAAACCTGTTGTGCTAATGTGAGGGCTGTTAGTGGGATGTCTGGATCCCAGGTTTTATCTCTGGAGTGAGGGAAATGTTGCCTGTTCCATGGTGCCTCTACATGCAAGTAAAGCCCAAAGCACCTCTGACATTTGAAATGAGGCAAGGGATTTTAAAATTTCGGACAGCACATTTTGTTCTGTTGCCATGCTTCCCAAGAGCTGACTGCATTTGCTGCAGCCTGAGCTGTGCTGGAGCTCCTCTGCTCTTAACCAGGACCTGAGGACCCCGTGGTGACTATAGGTCTTTGTTGTTTCCAACAGGGCATCTGACATCAACCTATCAGCCCACTATGTTTCCACCTTTTTCTTCAGCTGAAGAGAAAGTACACAAGCATTTTCACCAAACCTGGCTGTGGGATTTGTATTCTGTGGGGTGAGTAAACTGAGCAGTGGGGGTTTAGTCTGGGTCATTTTGTGTGGCTGGGAGTGGCAGCAGATGCAGCCAGTTTAATGAGTTTAGGTAGCTGTGCAAGACACTTAAGAGCATACATCATGGGGCTCATACCTGTAGGCTGTTCATTGCTGGAGCTGATGTATTAATTAAATGCATTTTCCTCTACTAGAAGTGCTGGTCATCCAAGAGAGGTGGCTGGCATAGGAATATAGAAAAGCATGAGGTGCAGGAAAACAGCTTTGGTTATCGCCTACGCTCTGCTTTTGGTAGTCCTGTGGGCTTGTATTTCCCAAAATGTCCACATTGTATCCTGATACATCCTCACAGATGTATCCTGGTATCCAGGGGAAGCTGATGTCCATTGAAGTCCTTCACAGGACTGAAAATTGTGTCCTCTGAGACAGGCTCACTGTGTACACAGCTTTTGGAGATTTTTCATCTGAGACTTCAAGATCTTCTTGTGTGTTCTCTGAAGACTGAAATATGCTCAGGCCAGATCCTGAGCATATTTCCCATCAACATCTGCCCTCTCCCACCTCCACTGTCCTTACAGATACATCCACCTCTTCACCCCTAGCAGCAGATATTTCCTCTGTGACTTGTTCACCAACCTGATATGAGCCACCAAAAGGTTTCTGTGTTGTGTGTGTTGCCTTCCTGTACATGCAAGGTGAAATAAGCCAAACAATACGAGTATCTTTAACTATGTCTGCTTTTTGTGTTGGCTGTGGTGGCAGCTGCAGAACAGTCTGCTCCTCTCAAAAGCTGTGATGTGTGCACAGGACAAGTCTCTGCCCCGCCCTCATGTTGGGCTTTAAGCTGTCAGTGTCTCACAGGACAGAGAATGGCTGGACCAACCTTGTCTGCTAAGCCCTACTGCTGCCAGTCCTGTTGCTCTGTTGGTTTTTGGCTCTCCATTTCTAGGCCAAGAAGAATAAGACTGCTGACATCTGCAAGCCATTTTTAGATGTGCAAAGGGCAAATGCTGTCTGTGATTGATGGCATCTTGCAGCCATGTAACCTATTGACCCAAGTGTTCTGTTGACATAAGCACCTGAGGTGGGGTCCCCACTTCTACAAGGACTTCCTTGTAACCCTGCAAGGGCTGCAGGTTCAGTAGGGGCTGGACTGAGGTGAGGGCATGGGGTGCTCTGCAGAGAAGAACACAGAGCAGGTCACCTGGCGTGCTGTACGCCATCATTCAATTAAATGCTTCTGTTCCTGTCTACTTCTCCTCAGCCCTAGTGGGAACAAGAGTATCACTGTCACTGTGCCTGATGCCATCACAGAATGGAAAGCAGGAATGTTCTGCACAGGACATAACGGCTTTGGGTTTGCTCCAGCCTCCCGGCTGATTGTTTCCAAGCCCTTTCTTGTGGAGCTGCCACTGCCATCTTCTGTGGTCCAGGGTGAGACCTTCAACTTGAAGGCCACAGTCTTCAACAACCTGCAGCAATGCATGAGGGTAGGTGAGCCCTGATAGCCTCTGCAAGAAAAGCAGAACATGGCTGACACCTGTGGCCCGTGACCATAGAATCACAGGGGTAGGGACCTTAAAGATCATCCTGTTCCAAATCCCTTTTGAGAAGTAATGGCAATTCAGTGATGTTCTCTCTGACTGGAAAAGGGAAAACATTACCCCCACTTCTAAAAAGAGAAATGAGGAAGCACCCTTGACAGGCTTGAGAGCAGCAAACCCCTCAAACCCTGGGGCTGTGCAAACCCCATGAAATTCAGCAAGGCCAAGTGCAAGGTCCTGCACCTGTGCTGGGGCAATCCCAAGCACAAACACAGACACACTTGTTGCCCTTGATTACCCTGGCCAGGTTGCCAGGGTTTTAGCTTTCCCAGTGCAATCCCTGGCTAATCAAACAATCTGTGAATATTCCTCTCAGGCTGTGCCCCTGCTTCCACCTTCTGTAGGCTTCCTTTTTGTGTTGTTGGTATTTATTTATTGCCACCTGCCATCCCTGCTGCCCCTTCAGATCCAAGTGACCCTGGAGGAGATCGCACACTTCCAGCTGAAGCCATGCAAAGGCTGTGTCTACAGCAGCTGCTTATGTGCTGGGGAAGAAAAGACCTTTCAGTGGAGTGTCACAGCTGAGCAGCTGGGTGAGAAGCACAGGGAGGTGGGGGGGTGGAATTGGGAAGGGATGGGACCAACGTGGGGATGTTTTGTAAGAGCTGACATAGAGTAAGGAGCTGTTTGCTTTGTTGCCCAGAGAGTACTTATTTGCACTTATCCGTTGGTCATGGTTACTCACAAGCCTGTGCTAGGAGGTACAGAAACATATAGGGCTCTGATCAAATTTTTTGTTGCCAGCAGGTGATGTCTATTTTATTAACAGAAGTGTTTCCTCAGAAGGTGTCTTATGCACCTAAATGTGTGTTATTTTCAGGGCTTGTGAACATCACCCTCAGCACAGAGGCTGTGGCCTCCAAAGAGCTCTGTGGTGAGGAGATACCATTTGTCCCAAAACAAGGACAGAAAGACATCATCACCAAACTCATTCAAGTCCGGGTTAGTCAAGCTGTTCTGTTACCTTAGCCTCAAAGCAGGCCTTGTGCATTTCCCAGATTTTGCGCGTGTTAATTTTGGGAGTTACCCCTTTCTATTCAAAATGTGCAATTATTCTCAGGGCCTGAGATGGGCTCAGCTGCGAGGGCTGATGAATGTAGAAGGTAAAGGGATGTCCTCCACTTCATACCATGGGAAACTTTAAACACTCTTTTATGTCCTTGCCTCCTGAGTTCTCTGCTGACTCTTACAGCACCATTTTTCACAGAATTTAGGATATTCTGAAAATGCATGCTGGTTTCTGATCTGAAATTGAAATGATTGAACGTAGTTTGTATTTTTGTGTGATAATGATGATACTCCAGCTGATTGTCCATCCTGAACCAGGATTCTGACATACCTTCTTCTAATCCACTTGTAATCCCATTTCTCTCCTGAGTGCTCATTAAAATGCTACTTTTATGTGCTCCAACAGCCAGAGGGAGTGTTGGTAGAAAAGGCTCACAGCTCCATCCTGTGTCCCGAAAAAGGTAGATGGATTGTTTTCTTCTTTCACCCTGTTCATTCCCCTCTTCCTGCCTAACCACCTTCTGGGATCTCCACTTGTTGAACTATTTTCTCTGTCCGCATGATGAAGCTACAGAAGCGTACTCTAATTGCAGTGCCAGCTAGGTCTTTCTCCTAGGCAGGGATGTGGGGAGGTCTTCTCTTTTACCATCAACATCCCTGGCACCAATGTGACAGCTTGAGGCCTTTTCCACCTATGGAAACAAAACCACACTACTGAACACGGTGAGGCAGGAGGACATGGCTTAGGATTGCTGCTCCTGCCTTGAATTTTATGGTGTATGATGGGGCCATCAGATGATTTTGAGAGCATGAGGAGCATTGAGAAGACAAGCCTGCAACTGAAATCTTAAATGAGATGGAGTAACTTCTGTAGAGAAAAACAGGTGGCTTTGACCCCTGAGGGTTTCCAGGAGAAAATCCTTTCAACCTCCATATAAAGAGGGATGTTAGGACAGCACACTTACCATAAGGTGGATGGAGGAAGTTAAGGGTGGAATGGGACATGGATTTTTGAAGTGATTTACAGCCTCTGTGACAGGAAACCGGGAAGTTATCACAGAACAGCCTTGAACAGTTTCTGGGGATTTTGAAGGCTTTTTTTTTCATCAGAATCTGTTTCTTTTTGTTCTCCCCACACCTTACCTGACTGGTGTCAGGGAATCCAGCAGAGGAGTCTGTGTCGCTGGTGTTGCCTCTAAATGTGGTTGAAGGTTCAGTCAGAGCCACGGTCTCAGTCACCGGTAAGGAGTTAAACTACGGTAGTAGCCTTGCAAATCCCATATCTCTGAGTTTAGCCCTAGGAAAGCCCAAATTCCCCCACACACCACTTCTGAGGTTTCCAAGGCTCCAGTGACATGTTCTTCTCATGTGTGTGGCTGCGTTTCCTGATCAACCTAAAACACAGAGCAAGGGAAGAGAGTGTTGTATTAATGAGCTTCCCTGCCAGGTTGGGAATGTGTACAGCACATATGAAGGGCACAGTGGAACTGATAAGGTGGCTGGACAGAGGTGTCCCCACACTGCTCTGCTGGGCCTACCTTGCTTGGTGCACTGCTGAGAACAGTCACGGGTAGGAGGAGGTGAATCCTGCTGCTCAAGAGGTGGTCAGGGTGCTTATGTTTTGTCTCAGGGGACCTCATGGGGATGGCACTGCAGAACCTGGACCACCTGGTGCAGCTGCCCCACGGCTGTGGGGAGCAGAACATGGTGCTGTTTGCCCCCATTGTCTATGTGCTGCAGTACCTGGAGAAGACGAGGCAGCTGAGCCCTGAGATCAAGGACAGGGCAACAGGATTCCTGCGCAATGGTGAGTACAACAGAGCCACCTTGCCCCTCTGCCTTCCCCTGTGTCCAACAGTCCCAGGTTCCTCCTCCCCTTCCACCTGGAGCACTCAACCATCCCATTCCTTCACAGCGATTTCATTGCAAATACCACTGTGAGCACTCATGTCCTATCCTGCTTCCCAGGGTACCAGATACAGCTGCAGTATCAGCACCCTGATGGCTCCTACAGTGAATTTGGTATCAAGGATGAATATGGTAATACTTGGTAAGCCCTGGGCTCTCTCCCTGCTCTCTACCTGCTCTCTGATAGCCAGGAGGTGGGCAGCTTTCTGCTTCCAGCATGAAACCCTTGCTGTCCTATTGGATCCAAAGTGTTCTAGAAGCTTTGTAGCCTAGGGCACCCCAGTGGGTAGGCATCCCCAGTCCTGAGGATAAATTGACCTTGAACTAGCTCATTAGAAATAGCACAATAGGTAAAGAGAGATCCACCAGTTTCAAACTCCCACTTTTTTTCCTCAACTTCTGCTTTGATTCTTTCTTTCCACACATTCTTCCTGCTCTTTCATGCACTCCACCTCTCTCTGATTCTCTCGTCCTTCTTTCATGCCTTTTTTTCTGTTCTCCTTAATCAGGCTGACTGCATTTGTGGTTAAATGCTTTGTCCAAGCCAAGCCATACATTTACCTGGATGACCGGATTATCCAAGCTGCTCTCACCTGGCTGGAATTCCACCAGCTTCCCAGTGGTTGCTTCAAAAATGTGGGACAACTTTTCCACACATTCATGAAGGTAGGGGCCAATGTACCTTGAAGGACAACACCAAGCAGTTCTTGCCATGTGTGCTGGTAATTGTTTAAATTCACTTGCCTGTGTTGTAGTGCTTTCTTGAGAGGGAGCAAGCCAGGGATAGGTGAGACCTCTCCTGAAAAGCTTCAGTATTTGCCTATTAATTTTCCCAGCTTTTTGGATGTCTATGCTTTTTTTAGGGAGGTGTAGATGGGGAAGTCCCCTTGGCTGCCTACATCACTGCTGCATACTTGGAGGCAGGAGCAACACCAGAGGTAAATACTGGGATTCTTTGCCATGCTCGTGCCTTAAGATCTGAATCTTAAAGAGCTTAGTGGTAACACTGGGGCAGGCAATAGAGCACCTTGGAGGGACCTGTGGGCAAAGTATTAGAGTGGCTGAGGAGGATTTTACAGCTTCTCAAGAAAAACTCTCCCTTTGAGGAGGACATCCCTGGCAGGGAGAAGGTGAGGTTAAACTACTGGGGGCCACTGGACTTCATGGCTAGACACTCTGTTGGCCATTTCCCAGGAATGAGCTCTTCATTTCCGCTCCCCCCACCTCCCATGCTCTTGCTGGTCCTATACAACTGAAGGCTGATTGTGAGGTGGGTGGAGCTGCTCCCACAGTCAAGTAAACAGACATAATGTACCTCCTAATAGGGTTTAGCTTCACAAATAAAGCAGATGTCTGGGAAAGGCGTGCCGTAGGGCAGCTGGAACTGCATGCTTAAGTAATAACAATAAGAGGGAGCTCTTACAAGTGCTAAGGATTGTAGCTAGTTACTAGGCAGTGGTCCAGGCAAATAAAAAACCAATTAACTTGATGGAGAAAAACAACTGTAGACATTGAGAAGTGAAGTTCTCTGGAAATCAGAAAAGTAAGTGAAAAAGCAATGCTTTTCAGTGGAATGAAAAGCAGTGGGCTTAGGTAAAAAAAAGGAAGACAGATGGAAATTAACCTTCTTTCTGACAATAGATGTCCTTCAGGTCACCTTGTTTTCACCATAAGTACAATTATTCACCGAGAAGGTGAATTAAACATAGTTGCCCTGCTCAGCAGGCTATGTGTATGCACTTTCAGTTGTGTGGTTTTGCTGTTGTTGGGTTTGGACTGGGAAGGTAAGACATGGTGGTGTTATTCCTGCAGGAAAGGTGTTCATTTCATTGAGAGAGCACTGCTGAAGCCCCAAACCAGCTCAGGGGGGAGGTCTGTCAAGTGCCTTCCACCAAGGGCTGAAGACACTGCTGCTGGTGCTGCACTGATAGAGAGAGTGCAGGTCTGGGCACGGAGTCACCTGAGTGAATGAATGGCGTGCTTTCTGTGCTGGCATGTGCCAGTGTGTGCTTCTGCTTGTGTCCCAGGGTCTGCCTGGCTCACAGGGGTTTGTGTGTGACCAGCAGCATGTCCCTCTCTCCCGCAGAGCACAGTGGTGCGCAGGGCTCTGGGCTGCATCGCTCCCGCCCTCCCCAAGGCTGCCAGCACTTACACCCAGGCCCTGCTGGCCTACACCTTCGCCCTGGCTAAGGACTCTCAGCGCACCCAAGAGCTCCTTGATGTGCTTGACCGAAAGGCAATCAGAGCAGGTATGGGGCCTCAGTGCCAGGGGAGCATCAGAGGAGGGACAGGTGACCTTTCTGAGCCCTTGGTAATGTGGAGCCTGGGAGGGCCACAGCCTTACCCTCTAGGCGCTTCGCTAAGGAGAGTTTTTAGACATCCACTGAATGAGCTCATGGCGTGTGCTGCCAACACTGTGGTGCGGGTGCTGATTTACTTCAGATCTCTTGCCCTTTTCTGGTAACTGAAGTGGAGGATGGGGTTTGGGAGACTTGGGCATTCTTGTGCAGGATTGCAAAATGCCAGAGAGGAAAGCAAGCTGCCCCGTGTCTTGTTAGACAGGCCTCAGGGCTGGCCAGTGGACAGCTGGCTAGTATCAGGCAGTTAGTGGACCTGGCAAACAAGGCAATACAGGATTTGGCCAATTGGGAGGTAATGCATATGCAGATTATTGGCATATTAGTTTTTGCATGTCACCTTGGTGTGGAATATGGAGTGTTAGGTATTGCAAAATACATTGGTTTTCAGCTGCCCTGGTGATGTGATGACCCAGCCAAAAGGTGTTTACCCAATGGTCTCTGCAGACACAAGCCACTGTGTCTAGGAGGCTAGGCCACAGGAGTTCTTCCCTGGCATCCCTCAAGATTCGCTCTACTACCTTCCTTTCCCAGATGGGCAGATCCACTGGAGTCAGACCTCATCCAAGCCCAGAACCAGCACCAGCCCCTGGTCACAGCCAGTGTCTGTGGATGTGGAGCTGACAGCCTACATCCTCCTGGCCCTGCTCTCCAAGCCAAATGTCACAGAGTCTGACCTCACCACGGCCTCTGGCATCGTGGCCTGGCTCACCAGACAGCAGAATGCCTATGGAGGCTTTGCCTCAACACAGGTAACTCATGGCCAGGGAAGGGGATGTTTCTTGAGAAAGAACCTCTGCAAGATATGCACACAATGTATGCAAGTGTAAATGCTTTTGGCAAAGGAGGCCTTCGATATGGAGGTCCTCAGGATGCTGATTTCGAGTGTCTCTGGATGTCAGAGATGCAAATGTAATTGTGTTTCCCTTTTCAGGACACAGTAGTGGCCTTGCAGGCATTGGCTAAGTATGCAGCACTGACACACAGCACACAGGGGGATGCAGAAGTGAGGGTGAGGTCCCATGGAAGCTTTGGGAAGAAGTTTCAAGTCTCCTACCAGAACCGGCTGCTGGTGCAGGAGGCGGCACTGACAGAGGTCCCGGGCAAGTTCTTGGTGCAGGCCCACGGCAGCTGTTGTGTCTTTACTCGGGTAGGTTCCCACAGACCCTGCTGTGACCACCCTCATCTCCTCATCTTGTCAAAACCAAAACTCTGTTGCACCTCTGTGGAAGGAAATGTGCATTGACTGTGCTTTAATCCCAGCCTGGTGCCAATGCAATAAACCCATGTGTGAGAGAAAACAGACAGAACCTGCCCAAATATGAGGACCGTGATTCTTCCATGGCTCTCAAGAGTACTGGAAGATGAAAATGTTTTATAGTGGTCCCACTGCTGTGTGCCTGACTTGCACAGTCTCAATGGAACGTTTGAGGAGCCCGTGGAAGGTTTCCAATATGAGTGACCTTTATTTTGGGTACTGGGATGACTGTGCTTACTGCATGTCATTTATCCATTCACTGTCTGGAGTCCAATCTTGAGGAGTCAAGTAGCCAGTGGGAAGAAAAGGTGTCATAGATGATATCAAGCTAATTATCAATGTCTTAGTCTGTCTTTTTCTCTCTCCCTGCAGATGGTGCTGAGGTACAACACGCCCTCCCCACAAGACTCAACATCCTTTGCCTTGGAAGTGAAAACCGAGCCGGTCAATTGCACCAAGGACAATACACGCTCTGTTACTGTCCATGTCAATGTCAGGTGACTCTAAAGATCTCATCTCACTTGAGAAGGAAAGCTGGGCATGGCTGGAGAGCTGAGGGGTGCTTCTTGGCTGCAGTGGAGGCACCAGGCAGTTCCAGCAGGAGGGCCAGATGGAGAGCCTTGGCTCTTGCTGGAGAGAGGTGTGCAGTAGTCAGTTCAGACTGGGGATGCTCAGAGCAGTGCAGCCATCCTCTGCACCCTGTGAGAGGGAGCAGTGACTGCCTTGGCCTCAGCCCTGGCTGGGCTGCCTGGCTCAGGGCACTGCACAAAGGGGCTGGTGGTAAAGGGAAGGGAAAGCTGGGAGAGACTCTCTTTTTAATCTTCTCCCCCAGAGACTCTCTTTTTAATCTTCTTCCCCAGGTACAATGGGAAGAAATCCACTTCGAACATGGTCATTCTGGAGGTGTCCTTACTGACTGGATTTGCCCTGGCTCCAGGATCTGGGATGTCTGTAAGAAGTGTGGAATCAGGGTGGGGATGTGGTGTCAGTGGGACCATCTGTGCCCAAGGAGAGGGGAAGGTTGCATAGGAAGGTGTTGCCTGTCTCTTCCTTGAGCAATCTCACCATCCCTTCCCCTCTGCTACACAACAAACTTGAACACATACTGTCAGCTCTTTATTTGAGTCTTGAGGATGGTGATACTTCTGACCCAATCAGCTTAGCATATCCCTGCCAGCTAAGTAGCCTAGGCTCTTGTCCTTGGGGTTTGCAGGAGCCGAGTGGCCCTGCAGGGAGATCAGCCTGAAGAGATAAGAGTCCAAAATACATTTGGAAGTGAGTGAATGAGAATCACTCAAACTTAGATGAACCTTGTTGGGATGTCTCACACTTTCCTTTCAAAAGTCAAAACTAAATTGCTTCTTCCTCTCTCCTGTCCTAGCTGCAGCATGGGCACTCTGTGAGAAGAACTGAGAAAACACAAGGAGGTGTTGCCATCTACTTGGACAAGGTAATGTCTATGCTGCTAGAGAAGCTGCAGGAGTGGAGGGCACTGCCAGCGTTGTTGGGAGAATCCAGGACTGGAGCTAGCAGATCAGAATACTCAAGATTCATCTTGAAGTCCAGTGTTAGAGTCAACAGAGCTGTTATTGTCAGTTCGTAGGATCAAATTCAGGTGAGGAATAAAAAGAACAGCTCGTAAGTGAACGGTCTTTTCTTTTCTTCCCCAGCTGAGCCATATCTCTGACACATATGTCCTGCATCTGGAGCAGGAGATTGAGGTGACCAACCTGAAGCCAGGCCATGTCAGGGTCTATGACTACTACAGCCCAGGTCAGTGTGGAACCATGGGGTGCCAGGGCTTGCCTGGGTGTTTGCGCTTTGCTCTGTGCAAGGATAACTTAGATCTCTCCTGTTCTGTTGCAGAGGAGCAGGCCCTGGCTGACTATAATGTCTTCTGCATCTGAGGTAGGTGCAAATCCCCTCCTCAGCCTCCTGTACAGACCTAGCAGCCTTATTATGCTTCCTTTGCACCCCATCCACTTCTCTGTGTCCCGTTGGAACCCTGAGTATCTCTGATTCAGCATGTTCCCTTCATCTAGGACTGTATCTGAAACTCCCTAAGCAGAATTCATGGTACTAATTTCAGCTTATTTTATTTGGCTATGGAGAGTTTCTGGGGAGGGGCTGAAGTAAAACAAAGATACTGGATCAAACAAAAAAACTCCTTACCTTTAGAGTCCTTAGTGAGAGCCTGTGCTCCCTAGGTGTTAGCATCCCAAAGTTAATAATTTGGGTCATATTATTTGCTCTCTGGGTTACTCTCTCTTCTGCTCTCATTTCTCCAGGGACTTGGACTTCTTCCTTACTGTCCACTGCTTCAGCTCACAGGGATTCCACTAGTGCGAGATGCCTTAGGACAGTGGGGCTGCTGCATTATTGCTCCTGGTATAATGAGACCTGTGTCACCTGCAAAGTCACATCTCAGGCTTGGGATTTTGGTGCTAGGACACATGTCAGGTTGGATTTCAGGACTAACTCCAGCCTAACCTATGCTGCTCATCCTGACAGCCATTACCTGGTGAATTTTTTGGGGTTTCTGATTAATTCTGACTGTTTTAATCCAGGGATTTTCCTGCTTGCAAAAAGAATGAAAATAAAATACAAATCACAAATCTGGGTACTGTGGTGTGTGGACTCTGTGACAGCGTTTGCCTGGTGAGAGTGAGCAGACTGCATCTGAGCCGTGTCACTGGCATTAATTTCCTCCAGCACTGGATTCTCCTGCAGCAGTGTTGTGCAGCCATCACTATGGGGTGAGGACTCCTAGTCCTGCATGGAGACTGATCCTACTGAGCATCATCTACTGCACACAGATGTAGCTGAGCCATAAGGTCTTGGCTGCTGGTGCACTTTCTGTGGATGTAAATCTACCCTGCAGTGTATCTCGCAGACTGACTCTGTCCTTCTGGCACAGAAAGCAGAAAGGGAGTCATTTTAGTTTCTGCACCTCCTGTGGAGCTGGATCTTGTGCAGGCCAAGTCAAACATGAGTTGTCAGGAAGGGGTGGTGCCCTAGGGTTGACCCCCCTGCTAATGAGTGAGGAAAGTGAGCAGGGTCTTTGCCACATTACAAGGAGCTGGACAGGCAATTCAAAAGCCAAAGAGTATGTGAAAATTCAACATCTATCACCGCCTTTTAAAATCAAACCTCACGATTTAAGTGCTGCTGTTCGTGGATCTTTTAGGTTGACAGTGACATGTCTCTGCATAAACAGGTAGATCTCCACAGACCCTCGCTAGAGCTGGCTGTAAGGGAGTGATGGCTAAGTGCAAAGGCAGGCTTAAGAGTGGAAGGTCTAGAAGACAGGTGAGGGTTGAGGGTCAGGATTTGGTTACAGCCCTGAAAGCTCTCCAAACCCTGCAGCAAGGCTGGGATTTGTGGTGGTTTAATGGGAGGGATTTGGAAAGCATGTTTAAATTTTAACTATGATGCTCCAGAGTCATCTTGAAGACTCAGCAAGTCCTGTCCATGAGACAAAGACATGAGCATTTCAAATTTTTTGTTTGAGAGCGAACACACCGAGGAGATGTGCCAGCAAGGCAGGCTGCTGGCAGTGTGCTCTGTGCTTCATGTGCAGTTTAACAGGGCTAGAATGAAAGCATGAACTCAGCACAGCAGCTGGATGGTAGCAATACCTTGTGCAGGGCCAGAAGTGGCTGAGCTGATGTTGCAGGTGCCACTTTCTCCTCTTGGACCTTTTTTTAAAGAAGTGCTTTTCCTCCTCTCTTTATTCAATTTCCTCAGTAGTCCATGAGCAATGCAGGTCTCAACTCTGCAGGACAGAATTTTTAATTACTTTCTTTGAAACTTTTACAAAACACTTTGCAAACATTTCTGCCTTCTTTGCGAATGTCTTCTCTCTCCCTTGCCTTTACCACTGGCAAAGTCTGTCCTTGCTGATATCAAAAATCAGAAGTGGAGCCAGTCAGGCCTGCAGCTGGTACTGGTATTTGGAGAGTACATTGGTTAGAGCTTGGGGTCTTGCAGAGAGGGAGGAACTCCACCTACCACTGCCAATGCCACCATGTCCTTATACTCTGTTTTGCAGAGCTTAGCAAAGCACAGGTGTGAGAAAGATCCCCAGCACAGAGGCTTAATGGGAAAGCAACTTCTGTGGTGGTTGTACACACACAGGAATCCAACCCCCCTTGCTGACACCACGAGGGATAGCTTATGCAGGAGCCCATTAATGCAGAAGGAGGTCATGCACAACCCCTCCCTACTCCTATGCGTATGTGTACACGTGCTCTGTGTAAAAACTACACAGTGTCACTTTTGACTCAATATCCATTGCAATTTCTATTCCACTTTCTTAACAACTCTTCTGTGTCCTTTAAAATGTTTTTTTTTTTATGAGATTTAAACAGTAATACCTGTGATGTCTGGCTACTAGAGAGCATTTGGAAGGAGGTGGCTGTCTTCCAAGAGAATTTAGACAGGGAAAAAACCACTTTTCTACAAAACACATTGATTTCTCTGTGGCTTAAACCTCCCCTTCTCTGCTTAGAGCAGCAGATGTCCAGATCCCAGTCATTTTTTTATCCTCCACATAATCGAGGGGTTGTGGTGATTCAGGCTGGAGCTTGGTGGTGTGCATCCTTCCATTTAGCTTGTGATCAGCTCACTGCTTGAGCACTGAGAACTGCTCGCCCCCAGGGACACAAATCCACTATGGATGTGTCACTTGCCTGTCTCTGGGCCAGGTGATGAATGGATCTGTGGGCTGGGGAAAGATCTTAGCACAGGACAGCACCCAGCTACTGTGTGCCTTGTCACCAATTCCTAGGGGGTGCAGAGCCCTGCTAAGAGGTGCTCCCTTCCCCAGTGCCTCCTGCCCACCAGCAACTGGTCACTGTGCTGGTAGTAGGAGATGGAGATAGGACTGAGGCAGATGAATCACACACACCAAGCCTGCCACTTTGTTTTTGTTGCTCCTACATTTATTTAATTCTGTTTCATTGGGAGTTAGACTGGATTGGGTGCTCACTGACCTTTCCAGTCAGTGCCAAGCCCAGAACTTCAGAGCTGTTCACATGTCTGCTCTCACAAAACAGCTGCTGGAGTCGGTAGGAGTCAGGACGCTCAATACCTTTGCCATTGTGAGCCCCTGTGCTGTTATGAGGGATCTGGCTGTCCCCTGGAACTGCTGTGGATCTACTGTGAACAAACAAATGCCCGCTGGGATTGTTCAACAGGCACTGCCTGTACTTTTTGAGACCCGTGGAAAGAAATGAAGGGCAGCTTTGTGTCAGAGCATGATTCACGTTCTTGCTCCAGTTCCTGTTTGCTTGTTTGTCCAGGTGCATTTATGCATTTTTCCCAACTGCTGGCACCAGCAGCTCTGACTGAACAAAGCCCACAGAGAGGGAAAGGAGAGAGGGGAGGTGTATCTGGCCATTATATGTGTGTGCATGGGTGGGTAAAAGAAAGCCCCAAAACCTAGTTTCCTTGTTATGGTAAGTCTGTACTAAAGTAAAGGGAAATATTACTAGGCTCTACATGTTTAAGAGCTCAGTTTGGTACTGAAAAATAAGTTAGTGGTACATTTTGATATGAAATGACCTTGATACTAAAATTGAAGAACTTCTTATTTTGAGAATAAGTAATTTCAAGAGCCAGATTCTCTTTTCAATTATGGTAAGATACTCAGGGAAAAGTTCAGTACAATCAGTGGACGAACATATATAAAACTAGCATGTGGAAAGAAGGCCCCAAACCAGATAGTGAGTTCCCATCACCCAGGGCTTGAGCACAGCCTTTTGGTAGCTAGACAAGACCCTGTAGGACTTCAGCCATGCAGATTTTGACATGCCTGACCAATGTTTAGCCCTCATTTCCTCCACTGGTGAGGATGTGAGTAGGTTGGCCTTGAACTGGACCACAGAGCAACGTGATACAGTTGGGATGAGTTGCTCCTGTTCAATTTTCTCTTCAAACTTGAAATACCTGTAGGGCAGAGGCAGGGTGAGGATTCCCACTCTGCCTGCTCCCTGTGCTCTCCTCCTCTGTGAAGGAGCAGAGAACTGTGCAAATATACTGAATTTGTACAAAGCCTGGTCTCCATTTCAAGACTGAGACCTGCCTTGGGTGCTACAGACTCAGAAATCTTGGGGACAGTATGACCACGAGAGTTCACAGTGAGCTCCAGTTGGGTGCACGTGCCAAGGGGTCACGGGACAATCCAGTCAAAGGCAAAACAATGGGATTTGGGCTGCAGCTGGCCCAGGGAGCAGGGGCAGTGCAGTGAACAGGAAACAGGCTGCTGGTTATCAAAATAAAAGGCATGTTTGTCTGAAGGATGCAGGTCTAGCCACAGGGGAGTAGGAGAGCAGTGAGGCTGGAGTCCAAAAGGACTTGAATTGGTGGGGAACCCTGGATGGTACAACCCTGTAGGACTATAAATACAGGAAAGAGGGGGAGGGAAGGAATGCGTGGGGCTTTGTGTCTGCTTCCGGGAGAAACAGCAACAACAGCAGGTATCCTGGAGAATTTGGAAGGGAGAGCAGCAGCACCCTACTTTCTCTCCTGACCAGCTCTCCAGAGGAATCCACCCCTTTGGGGTTGTCTCATGAAAATGTGGACTCCCTTCCTCCTGAGCTGCCTGCTCTGCACCCTGGGGATAGTGGCACAACCGTAAGTGTCATTTAAAAATCGAGTGATTGATAGTTGTGAATGCTGAGGGAGGGGCCAAGATAGCAGGGAGAGAGTGTGGGACCCTGTGAGTCACCTCCTGGAAGGGCTAGACATGGGGTGGGGTGCAGAGCCTTGTTGTGAATGCAGGGCCCTCCTGAAGGTGGGAACCTCTCTCATGGATATTGCTGCAGTACAAGAACTGGGTGAGCACTGGTGGTGGGAACAAGAGTGAGGGACTGCAGTATGAGGTGGGATGAAGGGAAAGGTTTAGGATAAAGTGAAGGGTAAATGAAAAGGGCTGCAAGGCAGGGGATGGATAAGCAGGAATCAATCTGCTGTCAGGGTAGTTGAGGAGCCATGTCAAAGCAAGAAGGGCAAATGCTGTTCTGTCACCGGAAAGCATTCATCTTGTATGTATCTGAAATGAACTCTTATACCTTCCACCCAGCCTGTGCAAGGTTCTCACTCTGGCAATCTGTCCCAGTCTCACCAGTAGAGCAGCACCTCATAGTCTCAGAGAGATGGTAAACTCTCCTGTTTCCTTAGGCTAGCCTTTTAGTGCCAAGAGTGGGCAAGAGGGCTCCCGGGATGCAATCATACCTTGTTTTCCCACTGCAGGAGGTACCTGATCATCATTCCAGCTGCCCTGCCCTACCCCTCATCCCAGAGGGCATGCTTGGACCTTCGTGGGGTTGAAAAGCCTATTCGTGTGGCCTTAACTCTCATGCACCCATCTGGCAACCTCAGCCTCTATCGCAAGGTCGTCCGGAATGACTGGATCTTCGAGTGCACCAGATTTCAGGTCAGAGTCATTCTTGGCAGGGACTCCTAGCTGGCAGCTCCCAGTGTGCTCATTTGCCTGTCACCAAAGAGAGAATGAAGAAGACAGAAGATGAGAAGGCATGGAAAGGAGAGAATGCAAAATCAGGGGGAGTGTTTAGTGGCAGCCTGGTGTCTTTGCTCCTTGTCTTTTTCTGTCCATATGGTACTCTTCCTGTGGGATATCCTGGTGGCACACTGAGGGAAGGCTGTCTGGCCAGGCAGCAAAGGTCTGAGGAGGATGGATAGCTTAGAAGCACCCAAATGGCAGTCGTGCAGCTCATTCTCTCCCCTGAGGAGGATGCACTGTCACAGTGTGTTGTTTGTGAATCTGTGATGCCGAAAGAGTCAGACCTCTCATCTCAGACAGCTACCCTCATGTCTGCTTCCTTCCAAGCTTTTCTTTCTGGGCTTGAAAATGTCCTGGAGGACTAGGAAAGACATGGGAGGGTGTACACACAAGCGCAGCACAAATCTTTCTTATTTGCCAAACTCATGATCCTTATTTTCTTAGTTTGTACTGATAATAAGATGGGATTTCAGTCTCTGTGACCCTCACACTCTAGGACACAGAATTCTCATCACCATAGACCTTTTCTTCCTTTGAGTTGTCTTCTCCATCTTGCTCCATGCAGATTCTAACAGTGGTCCCATGAAGGAGTAAACAAAATTTGTGTGTCAGAACAGACTCCTTTTTCTCTTGTCCAAGATTTATCCCAGCTGCTAAGCGTTGTTCCCTGTGCTTCCACAGACACAGCCTTCAGCCACTGAGGGGACACCCTATGCTGGCCTCCAGAGTGAGATGGCAAAGAGCCTCTCTGGCAAACTGCCTTGCAGTGCAGTTGAAACGAGAAGAGCACTGCTCTGGTGCCTGCTAACCTAGTGGCTCTCCTGTTTTGTGTGCCAGGTGCCCCGACCTGCAGGCAGCCAGGAGGTGGCCACTGTGCACCTGCGCATCTCCAATGGCCACTACTTCAGTGCAAGTGAAGAGAAGAAAGTCCTGATCCGCAGGGCGGGAACGGGCACCTTCATTCAGATGGATAAGCCCATCTATAATCCAGGACAGACAGGTGAGCAACACATAGACCACCCTGACAGTGGCCCTGCCTTGCCCCTCCCAGGCTTTGTTCCCAATTTCCTGTGAGCGGAGAGCTTAGTGCTTTGTGGCCTCCATGGGGACCGAGGGGAAGCACTGCCTTCTGCAGTGAGGTATCCCATGTTTTAGCAGCAGGAGGGGCCTGGAGGGGAGGCCTCATGCTCTAGAGGAGCAGAGCTGGCTTGGAAAAGGGAGCAGACCTGAGCATGGTCTTCTTGGCCAGGGCCAGGTAGGACTGGTCTGCCTACACTGCAGACAAGGAAATGTAAGGGTAACCCTGGGTGTAGCCCATGGGAAAACCCCTAAATTGTGAAGCAGCTGTGCTGCTGCCACGTCTTTGGGGCAAGCAGAGGTGAGTGGGGCTGAGCGAAGGGTAAGAGGGGCTGCAGGGCAGGTGTGGGGCTGCCACTAGGGCTGGGTGTGGAGCTATGATTCTGGGGTGAGACAAGTGTGGAGCAAGTCCATTCCCACGTGCACTCTGTCTGTAATGCGCTTTACTCCATTTTCTCCCTCCAGTGAAATTCAGGATTGTGACACTGACTGAGGATTTTGTTCCTGTTAACAGCAAGGTAAAGCCTAAGTGGAGGCAAGGAAGTCTCCAGGCTTCAGATGGTTCTGCTTCCTCTACCAGCCCCATGCCAGGGAGGTTGGGACAGTCCCAACACCCAGGGTGGTCAGTGCCAATCCTCGAGTAAACCAAATTTGAACAACAATTCCTGTTGGCTGATGGCTCTGCTGTTGCTCTTATAGGATGGCTGCTGGTTGATGGGAGGGTTGGATGGTATTTGGGGAATGTGCCAGCATTCCCAGTTAGCTGAGTGCACCTGCCCTTGCCAAAAAAGCAGGCAGGGCTTCTGAGGACCAGTGTGTGGGTTGCTGGCTATGGGCAAAATTATCAGACAAAGTTGTGTGCAGGCATCACCAGGCTCGAAGATCCCCTCCCGCAGCTCTGGAAGGCTCAGTGATTTGTGCAATGTGTGGCACCTGAGGGTGGCAGGAGAGCCTGAAGCAAGGTGCAACATTTAAAAAAAAATAATTAATATGTGGAAGGATACACAGGAAGTGATCATTAAAAAAAAGAGAGAAAACAGTATAACCAAACTATACTGACTTGCTGCTGGCAGCAGCTCATTGTCCCCATGTGAAGAGAGTGAGAAGCTGCCAGAGACTTACATGTGTGTTGGCCAGGAAACTGCAAGGCTAGTGCCATTCTTCAGTAAGCAATTATATCTGCAGCCAGCAGCTATAGCTATTTCACTCCTCATTCCTCAAGCAATTTAGGGAGAGCCAACAGGAATCCATGCCATGACAATTAAATACTGAAGGGCAAGCATTAGGGGAGTTGGACCAAATCCTTCCAGACTAAAATAAAGGGAGAGATCCTTCCAGCTTCTTTATTGCTGACTTAATTTCTTCTTTCTTGGGCTGTTGGTGAGGTCCTAGGATCAAACAATCCTTTCTTCTCCCCAAAAGGAAGGCATGTATCTTATATTAATAAGATAATGAAGTATAAACAATACATTTGCTTCCATGCCTACAATTGGTTCATGTACATATTTGACTGTAAATGCTTGATGTCTATGTGTGAATATAAACAAATTAACATTGTAACTGTTAATTATGCTGTGATGAAAATTCAAAGAGATCGTGTTTAGCCAAAGCTATTATAAAGGCTTGAGTGCACTGCAGCATTAAAGCTATAATATCTAGTTTGTAAAATAGATGAGTTGAAGTTAATATGGATGCTGTTCACCAGAAGGTTAACCTGCACTTTTATTTCAGTAAAAAACAGAGTTGCCTCTGATAACTTGTATGAAAGCTTAGAATGATGAATAATGTGAATTACATGTCAATTGCATGTTTACAGTCTGGTTACTCTCCCAAGCCCTGCTCCTGCCTCTTTATGTATTGTGGTCCCAGATTAGAGGTTGTTCACCAATACTGCCTCCTGGATGATAGATGCAGTGATATAGGAACAAATGGAGAATTAATGGGCCTAGAAGGGCTGAAGTGTGTCTTCCCTTGTCCCTCCCTCTTACTGTCAGCTGCAGTCAGCATTAATTAATAACTTACAGCCCTACCTCCTACACCAGGGATTTTAAAGGAAGATGTGTGGAGTATTCTCCCCATAAGTGATGCAGTTTTGCTAATTATTGGGATATATGTTACAAAACTGAGGCCATTCAATATTTGTGAACTTGGGATGATGGTCTTTCAGAGTCTTCCTACTCTTCCCCATTTAATCAGAGCAAATTTTAGCTTTCATGGTTGTCAAATACCTATCAAAATGGATCTTAAATATTCAGGGATCAAAAAGCAAATCTGAAGAATAGCATGGATTTTTACTATTCCTTACTATTTCAAAGCAGTTGTCCTGCTTTCAGTAGGATCAAGCTTCTTGTATCATAATGTTTGTCACAGTACAGGGGCTGGGTGGGTAAGAGAAGTCTATGTGCAAATTGCTATGTCATGGCTGTTTTTGACAGTGCTCTCTGTTTACTTTGCAGTACTCCATGGTGGCAATCCAGGTGGGTGTTCCAGACTCCTCAGGTGTTGTGAGGAAAGGTATTTCAGTATGGATAGTACCTAGGATGCTGTCTTAGTGGTTCAAGTTACTTTTCTTAGGCTCTATGCAGGCGCATTCTCTGTCCAAATGCTTCTTGTTAACAGGACTTGATGATACAAATGGTTTGAATTCATCCATTTCTACATTCAGGAATGCCAGCCAGGATTTAGCTAATTTTTATAGTTCATCTTTACTGGAAACTGGAGAGTCTAAATGTCAGAACCTTCCATACCTTCTTTTTCCCTGGCTGTGCAGAGCAGAGTAAACCTGGGTGGGTTGAGTTCACCTTAGTTGGTCCTCCAGCATCACCATCTGGGCTAAAACCAGCAGGAATCTGTGAAAGCCTCTGAAATGTCTGATATGCCTGTGAATCCAGTGGGCTCTGGGTAGAGAATAGCAAGCATTGCTAGTGACTGCCTTTTCTTTCCTTCCCTTGCACTGCAGGACCCAAACCAAAACCGCATTGGCCAGTGGCTGGATGTGAGACCAAAACAGGGCATTGCGGATCTCTCTTTCCACTTAGCTGCTGAACTCTCCCTGGGGACGTACACCATCAGTGCCCAGTCCTTTAAGTCCAGCTCAGTCCAGTCCAGTACCTTTAAGGTGGAGGAACGTGGTAAGGAGAATGAAGAAAGGGATGGAAGAAGTTGCTCGTTTGTTGTTTGCCTGTCTGTGTAACAATGTAAAGCCAAATATTGTAAAATAGGATTTACTGCCTAAGAGCTATGACTGAACACAAATCTATGGGCAGTATCAGAAATGAACACAAGGGAGATTGTGCTGGAGATTCCTGGAGCAGGCATCTTCTGGCAGATTGAGAATACACTAAAGACCTCTGCAAGACTGTTGGGGGGGGGGAAGGAGATTTTTTCTTTGGTTTCCCTGTTTTTAATTAATGCTTGCTTTTACCTCATTAACACATTCCTTCATGGGAACATACTCTTCCCTTTTGAGATCCTGTGGCCAGGTAGGCTTCTGCCCTTGATGGAGTAACTCTGAGGTTTTTGTTCCAGTGCTGCAAAAGTTTGATGTTTTCTTTGAGGGACCAGCTCAGATTTATGCTTCAGATAAAACCTTCCCACTGCAAGTGTGTGGCAGGTAAGGAGAATGTTCCCGGGAAAGGAAAGATTCCATCAAAACTGTCTCTCCTTCCATATGTGTCCTAGCTTTTCAATCTGTCAAAGAGAGGTGGCTCAAGAAGGGTCAGACAGGGCCACTCCTTTAGAAGAATCCCAAATAGTTCAAGAGTCAAGCTAATGGGCTCTTCCTTGGGGAAGAGCCACACATGAGAGAGAGCATCCAGCTGTAGGGAGACTTGCCCTAGGCAATAGATACCCTCCTCTGGAAGATGTGTCTGTCCAGCATTGAAAGATCTTATGTGGGAAAAACACTTACCAGATATGGGATAGACATGTTGAGGTAAAGGAGCAGGAGCTGGAATTTCTTTAGGAGTTCATGCCTTTCCTTCTCACTTACATGCTACTGAACTTATTACCTTCTTAGGAGCAGTAGATAAATTTCTCTAGTTATGTGGTCATCAGCAAAAAAATGAGCAGATGAGGGTGGGAAGGAGGGCAGAACCTTTGACAGTATAAACACAAAGAAGGGAGGACAATGAGCTCAAAAGCACTCAAAATCTGGTGAGCTCATTTGTGTTTGGGGCTGCATTGTCTGGAGACTTTTGGTGTCTCTTTTGCTACTGATTGGTCTGACATAATTTCTCATTAATTAGGATGGTTACAATCAGGTCATATGAGGCTGTAGTAGTAAATAGTACACACCACTCTACATCACCAGGATGGGTCACACATGTCATCTTTTTACTGATACCATCAGGAGCTGGTTGCTCCAAAGGGCATGTCAGAGAGGAGTCAAAGCAAAAAAAGGCAGCAAAGCAGGCAGAGGAAATACCTAAATGTCTAAATCAGCAGAGCAGGTCTGATGATGGAAACAAGAGCCCTGATCATGAGATAAGCCTATAGTGAGGCAAGTCTGAGGTCACTTTGTGGCTCTATTACTGCAGTTTGCTGTTGCTGTCTGCAGGGACACCTGTTTCTGCTGCTTTCCCCCTGAAACTAATATCTTCACCGATTGGATAAATCAGGTCCGCTCTCTGTGTCTGCCTGCAATTCCAGGACAGCAAGTGCCCAGAAGTGGGAGAGCTCCAGGGGGTGTGGGTCTGTTCCTGTCTGTTTCTGCATCTGTTCCTTTGTTTCTGCATCTGTTGGATGCCAGACCACGCTGTTGCACTCCCGAAGTACTCAAAGGGCTATATTTTAATTTGTGCCTGCCTGCTTGCCAGCTGCAGTGAGACCTTTGTCACAAAGGCACCTGTGTGGAGCAATGTACTGGACAGAGCAGATAGTGCCTCTGCCCAGAACCTCCTCTGGTGTTCTCCCTGCAGGTACAGTTATGGGAAAGCAGTGCGAGGGACCGTGCACGTGACTCTGTGCCAGAAAGCAAGGAGGTGGCCCCAGAATGCCAGCAAGGACATCTGTAGGGAGTACAGTGGTCCCGTGAGTAAAATCCTGGAAGGTATATGGGCAGTAAAGAAGCACCACACAGGACAAAGTGTCAAGGGCTGAGTGAACAGAATGAGCTGCTCAGAGCCCTGTCCAATCTGACCTTGAATGTGTCCGGAAATGAAGCATCCACCACCTCCCTGGGGAACATGTTCCATTGTTTCACGAGTTCTGCATTATTATTTGTTGTATTCGATATTTATGACAGAATGAATAATCCCCTGTACTTCTGACCCCTTCTCTTCTCCCTGGCCCCAAATAATACCTATCACACACTATTGCAGATGGCAAGCAATGGCTGTTTCACCCCTTCTGTCAGCACATCCATCTTCAATCTGACTCCCAGTGAGGAAGACAACAAACTTTATGCAGAAGCCTCAATCCTGGAGATGGGCACAGGTACCCAGGGGCTCGGCAGGGAAGGTATAGGGGCAAGAGGAACCATTCTGGGGGTTTGAGGAATAGAGGGGGCACACATCCCCCTCTCCTCCTCCCTGCTCCTGGGATCATCACAGGACATGGAGAGCTACTCTGCCAGCAGCAGGAGGATGAGGAGTGGCTGGGAGCTGGATGAGTGGTGTGAGTACATGAGGCTACAAAGAGGTTTGCAGACAGCTTAACTAAAGAAGGAGCTGCCACAGGAGCAGCCTCCAAACCTTGAAGAATGCTGGTGTTGGGAAGGAAGTTTCAGGCACTGCTAAGAGGGGTTGGGAATAACAAAGTGAGATTAAACTACAGTACAGTAGTCACCTCTGGTACTGATCCTGCTTCCCTTGCACTCTGCATTCCAACAGGGGTGCAGATCAACACCTCCAGCCAAATCCTCATCTCCAGGACAGCTGCAAGGGCAGTATTTGAGACACCCAATGAATATTACATCCCTGGAGTACCCTACAGGGGGAAGGTGATTTTCTTCCCTTGCTTTTTTGCTCCCTGTCTTTTGCCAAGGAATATGGCATCTGGTAAATCTAGCTGACCCAATGCATTTCCTGCTCCTCAGACAGAGTACTCTACCTTGCACTGTGTCAGATGGCTTGACAGTGTGGCTACAGTTGCTGCATTTCAGGTTCCCTGTTGTGCTTACGTCTCCAGTATCTGCTGAGAGCAATGAGTGGTGTCTTAGCAGGGATGCTGGGATGCAAGGATGTCTCAGCTGTTGGCTAGGAGAGAAACTCCTCAGGTTCTAGCCACACACACCTTTTGGAGCAGACAGATTTTAATCATGCTTAGCTTCACATTAGAGATGAGGGGGCTGTGCAATTCTTCTGTCTTCTTTGGGCCAGACTGAAGTCTGTAGGTGACCTACACAGGAAGGTCTATGTTTGTCAGAGAGAGGAAGGTTTTGGGTATGACATTGGAAGAAATATCTGACTTTGGCTTTCCTGCCTTACCTTGTTGTCACCAGATTAAGGTTCAGGATCACTATGGAACTGGTATGAAAAACAGGAAAGTTTATCTTGTGATAAGGTTCATGAGGCGTCGGTTTATCAAAACGTACATCACAGATGACAGTGGAATAGCATCGTTCAACCTCGACACAACTGCCTGGAACAGCTCATCAGTCTCTTTGGAGGTAAACACTACCTCTGCATATGGGAAAGTGAGAGTCCTTGTGCTCTACCTGTGCTCCCCCTCCTGCCCTGCAGCCCCCCTGCCAGCTCAGGCCTGGGCTCACCACATGGCTCTGCACAAAGGCAGCTGGAAGGCACCAAGCCAACAGCCTTTCCCAAACCAAGCTGATGACAGCCTAACAAAGCACTGAAGCATGAAACTCTTAATTTCTGTGTGTCTCTGGTGTCCTTTCAGGGGAGGTTCACACTGGAGGAGCTCATGCGCACTCCTCGAAGGACTGACTTCAGTTACATGAACGCTTACCTTCACCTGCAGCCCTTCCATGTCACAACCAAGAGCTTCCTGGACATACACCCACCCACAGAAACACTGCCTTGTGGGCTGAAGCAGAATGTCCAGGTGACCTTCACACTCAGCAGGGATGACCTGGGAGAAGACACAAGCCGTATAAGTTTTGCATTTTATGTGAGTAAGGGTAGTAGATAACCTGGGGGGAAAGGCTGCACTGACAGGACCAGACCTCAATGACAAGTTGAGGATATAATTTAGGTCATCCCTGGAGGCATGACAGCTAAACCTCATTCTCAGGGGACCAGGTGAATGCTACACCCTGTAGGGCTCAGCATGGCCACACTGATCCTGGTGCTGGGGCTCCAGTCACCTCCATGGATAGGAGGAGGTTTCTGTCTTTGTAGCCCATCACCCTCTTAGCCTCTGCCAAGGCTGCAGCTGGAAGTGTCTTCTCCCTTTAAAACTGGATGGGTATCCCTTTTTCACTCTGGTTATCAAACAGCTGCTCAGTGGAAATGGAGTTTGGTCTGTTCTGGAGGCCAGGCTACTAGTGACGAAACACTTATCACTCACCAATCTGCAGTGAACCCACTACTCATCCATTGTCCTCACTAAACAGACTAGACCAGAGACTCCTGTGTTAAACCTTCTTCTCCCACCTGTGATGTCTGCAAATCTCCTCAAGTCTGGGATTGGATTGAGCCCACAGTTAATTTTGGGGGCTTTATTTTGCTTTTGAGGGCAAGATGCACATAGGTAAGTGTGGATGCACTTTGGTGGCAAACAGGAGTGTGCTCACCCCATGTCCCTCCTCCTGCAGGTCACTGGCAAGTCTGGGATTGTTGTCAGGGGCCAAAGGAATATCCAGATTGGGAAACTGAACAGTAAGTCATGGCAGAGAAGGGGAAACAGTTGCACCCAGTTGGTTTCTAGGTTGGACGTGAGAGTTGCTGGAGTTTCTCCCAAATTCCCTCAAACTATAGGTCCAGAGCAGTCAGCAAACAGGACAGAGGGAGGCTGAGGAAGCAATTGTCAGCTGGAAGAGAATGAAACAATGATGGGAGGAGAGAATGGGAGGATGTAGGGTGAAGATGGAATACACAGGGTCAGAGAATGGAGGGACAGGTCAGACAGTGCAGCAGCAGGAATGGGTTTGACATTTTGAGATTATATAGCACAAAAAAAAGAAGGGCAGAAGGAGGTCTTGGTGGGCCTATGATGAACATATTCTGCCTTTCCTTCTTCAGTGTTGAAGGGCTCGTTCTCCATCCCTTTGACCTTCACTGCCGACTTGTCCCCGTCACCTTCCTTAGTGGTGTACGCCATCTTCCCCAACGGAGGGGTCACAGCTGACAGCATCCGTTTGGATGTTGCCTTGTGCTTCCAAAACCAGGTGAGACTCACCTCTGTGGCTGGGGGAGAGCTGATGAGCAGGAGTCAGGAGGCCTGAGGGAAGGAGACCCTCAGATGCTTCCAAGAGAGAACTGGACAGAAGAGATGGAAGGGGTATCTGCAGCACAGTGCCCAGGGACCAGGAAAGCTTCAGCAGTGACTTCTGATAGCAGTGGCTGAGCAGGGGAGATTCCAGCTTGTCTTCCTCTTTCTGTCTGTGCCATCTATCTGTCATCCTCCTCACACCTCTTTCTTCGTTTTCCTTTCCTGGTGTGTTGCTCCAGGTCAAGGTAGGATTCCCAGATAAAGAAGCCCACGCAGGGTCAGCAGTGCATCTCCAGCTGCAGGCAGCACCTGGCTCCCTGTGTGCAGTCCAGGCAGTGGATGAAAACATGTTCTTCACCAGACCAGACCATGAGCTGACCAGCCGAATGGTGAGTGTCTGTGCAACCAGGCAAACCCTTGGGACTGATGGATGAGCTGGGCGAGGCAGGCAGGGGCTGTGGCAAGGGGAGATGGAGCCCAAGGAATGAGGAGGTCTGTGTGTGAAGGAGAAAGCAGGGCCTGCCTAGGGAGAAGGACAGGAACTGATGTGCATGCTAGGGGAGGCTGGAGTGAAGCATCTAGAGGTATCTGCTCCTTGCCCAATCCTTCCCTGCCTGTGAGTTTCCCTAGGTCTACAGTTTGTTCCCTGCTGCCTACCAACATGGATACCCTGCCCAAGTAGAAGAGCCTTCAGATCGCTGTGTGCAGCCCCAGGCCTCGTCATCTCTGCTACGAGGAAGGCCACAACATCCCTTTCAGCCTGACATCTTCAACCTCTTCCGGGTAATCACCTCTTGATGTTTCCCAGAGCTGTTGCAATTATGAGCATCTGAGGTATTTTCTCCCCAAGCAGTCTGAGAGGGCCTTTCCTCCTCCAGACAGACCCTGCTGTCTGCCCCGACAGAACTGTGCTGTCTCAAAAGATGTACAGCCCCATTGAGTAGGAATACCTGTATTTCCCTCCACACATGCAAAAATCGAGGTGATGAAATCCAGAACCATCAAACTCCATTTTTGGGGGCTTGAATGGGAAGGAGGAATGAGGTCCTGGGCTGTGTACTGTTTGTCTACAGTATTAGAGAAAAGAGAGACGGAGTGATCCCAAGCATTAGACCACGGGTTGTTGACATGGCTTAGTTGTTAGCCTGCTCTTTGCCACTGTTTTGGGCAGGTCCCAGGCAGACCTCTTGGTGTCTTTAGGGCAGATCTCCTCCATGCCTCCCTCAGCACTGTGTCTGCTTGGGCCAGTGCTGCTCTGGGCTGCCTGGGCACTGGGTTGTCCTGACCCCCATGGTTTCCAGAGTAATTTTGAAGAGCAGCAGTCAATCTTCCCCACTCACAGATGCTTTTCTGCCTCCCCTGCCCTCCTTCTTTTCCTAATAGAACATGGGACTGAAAGTCTTTTCAAACCTTGTAATCAAGAAGCCTTCTCAATGCTCCCGTCGGACGGATAGGAAGCCAATCATAGGTGAGCTGCACTTTGAGCCTACCTGGGACATGAGATCACATCAGGTGGCAGAGCCTTCTGATCTTTGGGGTTTGCTGGTGGTGAATATTGTCTCTCTTAGGAGTATCAGGTGCTGCTGCCACAGCCTAGCTGCCCCGTCCACCAGACTCAGCAGGAGTGACCCAGTCCCTATAAGAAAGGGCTCTGAAGAGTGTCACTTCCTGGATGTTCCCTGACACTAAAGGATGGCACTCCCTTTCCTCACAGACAAACCCAAGCAGGGCCCAGCATCTGTGTCCCGGTGTCTATTCCCATTGCCCAGGCTGTACTGAGACCCAACTTCTGTCCCCATTTGTAGCCACAGAGACAGTCATGTTCTTTCTCCTGTCTCAGTTTGCCCTTGATAACTGTACTAAGCTGGCTCATGTGCCTGCTGTGTTAAACCATTGCTTGCTGTGGAATGTGAGTTTTGTGCAGCAAGCAAACAGTACTATTACTCACAGAATTATAGAAGTGTTGGTTAAAATGGCTCTCTGGAGGTTCTTAGTCTCTTAAGCAACAACTCTGTGTCAGGTCAGGAAAGGGCTTTGTCTAACCAAGTCTTGGAAACCTTGCAATCAGCTCACTGCAAGCTGCTTCTCCTGCTATCACTCTCTTTTCCCTTCCTTTCTAATCTCTCCCATGAAATCAGTCCAGTCCCTTGTGCTTTCCTCTCCCAGACTCTCATGTCTCTCTTACTGCTTGCTTTGCCTCCAGCCCCACTGCTAGGCTGTATATGGTTGGCAAGGTTCACCTCTCCCACTCTGGTGAGACTCCTTACTCTTTCCTTCAGGGGTCCCTTCTACAGAAGACCAAAGAATCACTGAGGAACAACCCCAATTTACAACTCACAGAAGATTTCACCACTATTTCCCTGAATCTTGGATCTGGAATGTGTACTCAGTTGGGTAAGTGATTCCTGACTTTACAAATGCACAGAAGGATGACCCTTTGCTATAGAGACTTGGCTGACTTGAGTTTGTGTAAAAGAGGTGTAAAGAGACCTCTGCATGCAAATTATGTGGCTCTTGCTTGCATTTGTAGTGTGTCAAACTAGTAGACTTTGAGGTGCAGAACTGAAGTGTACACAGATTTAAGGAACAGGAGTACACTTCCAGACCAAACCGAGTGCACAGAGCTGGAACACTTGGGCAGTGTCTTGCTCAGAAGAAGGACATAAAGCCATTACTGATGGCATTTAAAGAGGGTTCATGGCTCTAGGAAAAAAATTCCTGAGAAATGCCTTGCTGTGAGCCACTGGAGCAAAAGTCATTGGCAATACAGCAGAGGTTTGTGCAAGCATGAGGATGTCACCTCCCTCAGCAGGGCCATGAGCACTCCTCATTGCATCTCCTTCCCTCTCCACTAGCAATGAATCTCTTCATGCAAGTTCTCTCTTCCTCTCAGCTCCAATGGCAGCAGGAATGTCTCAGTCACAGCACCTGCTGCTGCTGCAGAGTGGAAAGTCAAGATGTTCTGCTTGGCTGGGAGGGGGTTTGGCCTTGCCCCGACCATGAGCCTCAGAACAGTTCAGCCCTTCTTTGTGGACATGACGCTGCCATATTCTGTCATCCGTGGAGAGACCTTCCTGATGAAAGCCACTGTCTTCAGCTACCTGCAGCAGTGCATACAGGTGTGTGCCACAGGTAACACTGTGTGGGACAGGCCTAGTCTGCCCTCCAGTTTTAGTGCTCATTGTGCCAAGCCATCTCACCTGAGTTGCCCAGTCACTCACCTGCATCTGTCATTCCCTCAGATCCAGGTGGCCCTGGCTAAATCCTCGGACTTCCAGGTGGAGCCATGTCAGACTTGCAGGGACAAGGAGTGTCTGTGTGCAGAGGAGTCCAAGACCTTTATGTGGAATGTGACAGCAGTCCAACTGGGTATGGCAGCAAAAAGGGACTGCTGATGGGGTACCCTAAAACTGAAGTGAAAGAGTGTGGGAGGTCCAGAGAAGTTGGCAGAGCCAGGTCTCCTCTGCATCCTGAAGTTTGTCCTTAATGGTGCAAACATGCAATCCTTTATGTTTGCTTTCTTTTTCTCTTCTAAGACAGACTCACCAGAGAGGGCAGGAACTCCTGAAGAGTGGGCTGTGGGACCAGCTGGGGAGGAAGAGGCTGCATGGATGTGGGTGGGGGGATTTTGTATTGCTGGTCCTGTGATTCATATGCAATGGGAAGGGTATGCTGGGGTCCAAGGGCTGCTGGACCCTCTGTTGTTCAAGTCATGTTGCAGTGCAGTGAAGTCACTGCTGGTGAGACATTACTGAGTTTGCTCATGCTCAGGGTGCCTGAACAAGCTGTCAGCACTGGCTGGCTCATCTTTACTGGCCAAACCACCAAGGCCATGAAGACCAACAACACAAAGCATCTCAGGCCACTACTGGTTAAAGAAAGTTTACTCCATTTGGCCACAGGTATAAGAAAAGGACTCTGTTGAATTTATTTGCTAGGTACTCTGAACATCTCAGTGAGGACAGAGGTACTGGACACCACGTCACGGTGTGGGGGCAGGAAGCCCTTGCCAGCTGCCGTGAGGGGGAGGCACACACTGACCAAACACTTGCTGGTCCAGGTCAGTACAAGAACAGCCTCACTTCTATGATATCCCTGCCCAAGGGGGAAGGCAGACTGAGGTGGGCTAAATAGTTTTATCACCTCAAATTTTGGCCAGCAATAGTATACCAAAACTGTGGCTTAGTTCACTTTATTTCTCCCAGAACCTAGCCAAGCCTGTTCTTGCAGTACTCTTTCTTGAGCTGCATTCCCATGTCTGTGTTTCTCCCTGTACCTTTCCCTGCTTTTCATGCTGTACCTGAGCTTTTGTATGTGCTCACTGGCCAGAGAGCCCTGTCCCTCGGGCTTACTCTTGATCCTTTGAGCAGTGAAGCAGACAGACTGCCAAAAATGAGGAGGGTGGAGTCCCTGACCTCTGAATTCAGACTTGAACTTGCTCTGAAATATTGCTGTCATTTGGGAATTTTATGTATATTTTTGTTTCTCGTGTCCCACGTGCATGTTTCTGCCCTGGCAGCCAGAGGGTGTGTTAGTGGAGAAGTCCTACAGCTCCCTTCTGTGCCCAAGAGGAGGTATGTGCCTGAGACGAGGTATGTGCACAGCCTGAATGGGTTCTGCAGCCTGAAATAAATACACCTGAAAGTAGAACTAAACTGTGGGAGGTCTCATGAAAGAATGTTTTGAAATTATTTTTCCCATAGGAAATTTCACTTCCTATCAGACATGAATGATTAAGAAATATTACTCCCACACCTGCTGTCCTACTGAATTTGCTGCTGAATATAAGTGGCAAAATCCTGCTCTGTAGTCTCCTTCCCACAGTGCAACCCTTGGATGTTCCCAGGGCTTGACAGTCACCAAGTGAGAGGTGCTCCAACCCTCCCACCCCATCCCTGCAGAATTGCAAGTCTCACCAGGAAGTTCTCCAGTTGAGTGGTGTCCAGCTGTGATTCTTGTGAGCTTTCTGAAGTGTAGTGAATTGAGCTGAAGTGAAGCTTGGTGGGCCCTCGGGCCCCACCAGCAGCTCTCATGTATGGCCTAATCTGAAAAGTTTCCAGGCAATGCGCCTTGGTGCAATGACCAGGACAGTCGGTGTGAGCAGGATGTAGGCAGTGTCCCACTTACCTGGGCCAGACTTGTCTCTCCAGTTAGAGGCTTTTGGCTTGGTTTTTCATGCTGCACCTTTTATCCTACTGTTACCAGGGAACATGGCTGAAGAACCCGTGTCCCTTCGCCTCCCTGACAACGTAGTAAGGGCTTCTGCCAGGGCTTCCATTTCCATCACAGGTAAGTGACTTCTACTGTGGGCTCACACAGACTTCTGGTGTGACCAGGGCTTAACTTGGTGTCAGAGGATCCCATTGACATGAAACTGCTCAAAAGAGAGGATGCTGTGTTTCTATTCCCAGCAAACACCAGGCTTTCAGAGTTTTGGCTTTCATGGGAAGAGTAATCTTCACAGAATAATCCTTCTTTTTCTAGCTAGGACCTTGGAACAGAGACTTTGGACCTTGGCTATTTCTGGGTAGATACAAACAGTAAAGCTCAAAACCATGCTACAGCAGAAGCTCCTGCAGAGAAGAAATCTTTCTCAGCATTACAAAGTTTCAGAAGAAGACTTTGGAGAGGGTACTGCGACTGGCGTACTTACCATTAAATGCGTCTATTTGTATTGCAGGCCAGAACTGGTGTGAAGCCAGGCCTGGCAAAGGTAGCCATGAATACTGTGCAACAGAACCCCAACAGAGGAAACAACACAAGGCTTTTCTGACTGGCTGGAGGAAATATGGACACTTTCACACCATCTGACTAGCACCCCCGCTGGCTTCCTCACATTTTGATACTGGACATATGGCTGGGTAGAACAGGCCTGGGTAAAGACCTGGCATTTCAGCCTTTCCCTGAGTGCTATTATATTTGCTTGTCTATATGATACAGACTGAGCAGGTGCAGCTCTGCTCACCGCCTTTTACAAACAGTATTTGTTACAGCTGGAACTCTTCAGAATGCAAAAGCTGATAAGGGGAAGTTCTCCAGGGCCTGCATAGAGCCGTCATGATGCCAAGCTGGAAGGAGGCAAAACAGTCACCACTCTCCATCTTGCACTCAGTTGTTTACTCCTCTTTCCTCCTTTCTCCAGTGCTTTCCCTGTGCTGAGATAAAGCACTATTATCCCCTGCCTGGCTGAAAAGGCACCTCAAATCATACTTACACTTTCTTTGTTTCTTACACCCTTGCAAAGGTGACCTCATGGGGATAGCACTGCAGAACCTGGACCACCTGGTGCAGCTGCCCCACGGCTGTGGGGAGCAGAACATGGTGCTGTTTGCCCCCATTGTCTATGTGCTGCAGTACCTGGAGAAGACGAGGCAGCTGAGCCCTGAGATCAAGGACAGGGCAACAGGATTCCTGCGCAGTGGTGAGTACAACAGAGCCACCTTGCCCCTCTGCCTTCCCCTGTGTCCAACATACCAGTGACTCCTGCCCTTGCACCCACTGTCTCAGCACTGTCCCCTCTGTGCTACTGTGCCATATTAATCACTGTTCCCATCTCCCCAGGGTATCAGACACAACTTCTTTACAGGCACAGAGATGGCTCCTATAGCTTCTTCGGGCAGAAGGATGGAGAAGGAAATACTTGGTAAGCACTGCAAACATCCCTCACTTCTGATTTTTCCTGTCTGGGTCAGAGCACGTAATGTATCTGAGAAAGCTGACAAGATGTTCCTTCTTTGGGCTGGAGACAGAAGGAACTCTCTGACAGGGAGAGTCTGAGGCACTTGAGCCACTTGAAAAAGCAGTCAGGCAGGGCACCAGAGTTTCTGGGAAAGTGGAACAGCAAAGATGTTGTCCCAGGGAATGAAAGGTCTTTTTTCTGTCTCTATACCCCTGCTGTTGGCCCACAAACAACACTAGGTCATGCTACTGGTGACCTGGCAGCCAAGAGGGGTACATATGTCTGGAAAAAAATCAGGTGAGAGCAATAAAAAATCCTCTCCTCAGTGAGTGGAGAGGAGCTGCCTTGGCACAGCTTACACCTATGGTGCTTGGTTAAGACGAACGGAGAAAGGAAGGGAGGAAGAAAATGAGGAATTCCAGGTTGTCTCTAGTAATTTGTGGGAGATGAAGTGGAACAGGTAAAAGCAGGAGGAGGAGGGTTTTCACCTGTGAAATGACTGGGTAAAGCACTAAGTAGTACATAAGTAGTACATAAGTAGTATATCTGGGGAGACAGGGGCAGGGAGAGGAGCCACTGGGGTGGGTTCTGTGGACCATGTCCACTTTTAGATTGACTTTTTATGAAAATTACTCTTTTTTGCACCCCCACTGTGTCACTAGTTCAGGGACAAGCACCAGGGGACCTCTGACTTTCTCTTCGCCTTTTTTTAGTTTGCCTCTTTTTCTCACAACTCATCCTCTTCCTAGGTTGACAGCTTTTGTACTCAAGAATTTTGGCCAAGCCAGAAAATACATCTACGTAGATGACAAGAACATCCAGGATGCCCTACGCTGGCTAGAGCAAAATCAGCTCCCCAGTGGCTGCTTTGCCACCAAAGGGAACTTTTTTCACTCCTCCCTAAAGGTAATGGTGGGCCAGGGCAGGTAGCACTGCTGGGGAATGACTGGACAGATTTGTGACAGCAGAAGATTGTGGGATCCCAAAGGATCCTAGAAAGTCATTCTGCAACCTGTGCAAGCCCTAAAGAGAGGGAAAACATGAGAGGAATGCTTTTCCTTCTGAGGAGTGGGCCCTCCTAACACCCTGTAAGAGTGAAAGATGTGTTTCCCACACAGGGCAGCATGGATGATGGAATCTCTCTGGGGGCCTATGTCGCTGCAGCACTGCTGGAGATGGGTCTGCCACTGCAGGTGAGCACGCTCAGCTTGCTCCTGCTCCCTCCTGCTCTCCTGGGCACCACCACGGGGATACGCCAGCTTGTGATCCTGGTGTTCTCCAGGCCATGAACTGGGAGGGAACTTCTGGGAGTGAGTCAACATTTGGTCAAATGATGAAGTCATTCCTCAAAAGAGCCAGTGTTATGAAACTGGCCTGATGCAGTAGTGCTTGGTGGCAATGGCTCCCAGTGCACACTGGGGCTGCACTGCCTGTTTTCTGAAGGCAGTCTGTAATTTAATGGGTTTCTCTGGAGCTACATCGGGGAGACATAGTGTGGCTCCCTGGAATGAGTTCCCCAGCCCCCTGTTGCACCCCTGTCAGAGTTTGGCACGTGTCTCCTCCCAACACAGGCCAAGCTGATGCAGACTACTCTCCGCTGCCTGCAGAAGGTGGTTCACAACATCACCAACATCTACACAGAAGCCTTGCTGGCCTATGCCTTTGCCCTGGCTGGGGACTATGAGACAACCCAAGAGTTGCTGTACAAACTGGAGGAACAGGCCATCAAATCAGGTGCTGCCTGCTGGGATTCTGGACTAATGAATGCCCAGCTAGAGCAGTCAAAAATGATATATGTATTTATACATATTCCTTGTGTTTGCTCAGTAACTGCATTGTGTGACTGAAAATACAATAAGGTATTTCACAAACTGTGAGGGTGACTTAGAAATAGTTTCCTCAGACTGGAGGATTTCAAGATCCCTTTGAGGGAGGAGGTAGGAGTCTGTGAGCTAAAACAAGGTGAAGCCTTGGAGAATAAATTCAAGAAAGCAATCCTGGCCCGAGTACAGGGAATGTACTGAAGGAGCCCTGAAAGCACTGTGGGGTTTGTTTCCTCTGAAACCCAAATTATGTCCTCCCTAAATAGCCTTCATAATCCTTTTCCTTCTGCAGGAGGACAAATCCACTGGAGCCCCAAGCCAAGCTCTCCAGCTTCCACAGACTTCTGGCCTGGTACTCAGTCAGTGGACATAGAGCTGACAGCCTATGTGCTCCTGGCATACCTCTCCAAGCCACGGGTGCACGCAGGTGACATGACAACTGCAGCTGGCATTGTGGCGTGGCTGACGCGGCAGCAAAATGCCTACGGGGGTTTTGCCTCCACCCAGGTAACCAGCAGCTCCCCGCGGATCCTTTTGTACCCTAGGCTGGCAGCACAAGTCCTCTTGAGGTCTTCCTGTTCCAAGCCAGTTTCATTACGGCCAATGCTTTCAGAGGAGTGACTGTCTCTCCCTCTCTAGGACACAGTTGTTGCCTTGCAAGCCTTAGCGAAATTCGCAGCAAGGACGTTCAGCACATCAGGCCAGGCAGTGGTGAGGGTGAGGTCCCAGAGGGCCTTCGGGAAGGCATTCCAGGTCAGCCGCCAGAAGCGGCTGCTGGTGCAGCAGGCAGCGCTGGTGGAGATCCCGGGGCAGTTCCTGGTGCAGGCCCACGGCAGCAGCTGTGTCTTCGCTCAGGTGAGCAGGTGGGATGAGCGCGGAGAGAGGAGGACTCCGCCTCTTTCCTCCTGCATGAGATCATGCCTGGCCTGTCTTTTCTGCTCCTGGCCCTTATCCTGCAGACAGTGCTGAGGTACCACGAGCCTTCCCCACGGACTCCTGTGATCTTCACGCTGCGTGTCAGCACAGAGCTGACCAACTGTAGCCAGGCGAATCCGCGTGTCCTCACCGTCCGCATCCTCGCCAGGTGACCCCAAGGGCTGTGTCCTCCTCCTGCAAGATGGAGGGAGCTTGGGGACAGCAGCCAGGGAAGTCTCAGGGCTCCGATGGAGAGACCCGGCCCTTGGGGTGAACAGGACAGAGCGTGAATCGGACAGGTGGAAGGCTTGGAGGGGGAAGGTGCTGGCTAACTCCTGTGAGAGGGAGCAGTGGCTGCTGTGCCCCCAGTCCCAGATGGGATACCTGGCTCAGGGCCTGGTGTGGAGGGAAGAGGGGCTGGGAGGGCACTGTCCTCACAGAGTCAGACCCTCTGTCTGTTTTTTCTTCTCCAGCTACATTGGGAGCAGGGTCACATCCAACATGGTGATCATAGAGGTCTCCCTGCTATCCGGATTCATCATGACTTCCAGATCCAGAACACTGGTAAGAACTTTGGAATAAGAAAACCCAGCTGTGGTAAATGGATCCTGCCTGCTTACTCCTGTTGAGAATTGTTCATTTCAGGCTAGGTGGTAGCTAAATTTGCAGGGGACCTTTGCTGTTGCAATTGCACCAAAACTACTTCTTTTCCTACAGCCCCCACAAGGGAGATCAGAGGTGGTTCAGCTTCTCCCACTGACAGTATTTGGACTTGGGCCAGGAACAAAGTGGTACACTTTGTTCTGACACCAGTATTTGTTTGTCAGAAATTCTAAGACAGGATTTCTCAGAGATACTCTAGCTCTAGCTAAAAAGATTCTTCTGTTTTCCAGTTAAATCATAAATTAAATCACAACCCCCATGCAGGTCTTTAAAAGCAGTTGAACACGCAGTGAGATGAAATAAGAATCTCTGCTGGTGCCTGCACCCATTTGCTGACCAGCATATCAGCCATATGTACTACCCACACAGCCTTTGGTCCCCAGAGCGGGAGATTCCCCCACCCTGGGCAGGGTCAGTGTGGTTCATACATCGGATGCTCACAAGGGATGTCCAAGAGGGACTAGCAAAGACAGAACCACTAAAGCCCTTAGGCATGAGAAAGGCACAGCTCCACAGAGAGCCCAGCTCTATACCTTCCCTTCACTGAAACACTGGGTCTCTCAGGTCAGCAATTCTTAAGGAAAATGCTCACAAATTTCATTCTGTTATTGTTTCCTATCCTAGCTGGACAACAGAACCATTGTTAAGAAAATAGAAGTGAAAGCTAATGTGGTCTACATTTATCTGGAGAAGGTAAGTGAGAACAAAAGCATCTGGTGTGGCACAGTGAGAGCAAAAGGTCAGAGGACAAGGAGCTGTGTGAGAAGCCTGAGGCTGGTCTAGGTAAGAAAAGAGCACTGGTAGAATTGGGGGCAGAGGAAGTTTGCCCAATTTCATTGTCATTGGATTAGAACAGTGCTATTCCTCACACAATACAAGGTCCAGACTTTCTAATGGATTAGAGAAACGTAGTGCAGGAAAACATTGAAATCAAGGAAGATGAAGATGCTATGACTTCTTTTTCCCCTTCCTTGCTAATTTCCTTCCATCTCCACTAGCTCAATGATGAATCTCAGACTTTCATTCTGCAACTGGAACAAGTAATTCAGGTGAAGAACCTGAAACCAGCCAGCATCAAAATCTATGATTACTACCAGCCAGGTGGGTTGCACATTTCCTACTATTCGGGGGTGGGGAGCTGCATTCCTGATTCTCTGGCTGGGAAGAGACATGCAGTCTTCTCTGTGTGCATCCCTGTGTAATCACCTCCCTCGTTTCCTTTTGCAGAGGAGCGAGCCTTGGCTGAATACAGTGCTGCCTGTAGTTGAGGTAGGCAGCAAGGTCCTGTGTGACACCAACAGTGACATCAGGAATTGGTGGGACTTGGGTGGGAAACACGGAATATAAGCAAAGACAGGAAGGGGAATGGTAAGCAGTGGGGAACATGTACTCAGCTAGAAATGGAAAGTATCTGTTTCTAGGTCTATGGATCAGTTTTTTTGATGCTCTGTCTCCTCCTGTGCACATCTGCACCTGGAGGGGCAGAGTTTTGTACGTGAGCAGAGGTAGAGAACATATTTTTCCCAGCTACTCTTAAATGCAATTTTCCTGCTTTGGGAGAGGAACAGTAAACCTGAATCGTCATTCAATCAGACAGGTCTAGTCTTCTACTTTTAATAAGATGCCACACACAGTCTGAACCTCCCAGAAACTAACTGCTCAGCAGGAAATTCCATGCAGTTTCTCTTTTCTTCATATCTCCATGTGGTGACAGTTGGCAGGGGTGACAAAGGACTGATGGACAGAGACTGCAGAGGAGGGATCTATCCCTGTTCCTGTGAAGACAATAAAGGACAAAAAAAAAAAAAGTTCCTGAAGTATTAAAACCAGCCACTGGGAACTTAGGGGCCTTTTTTGCACCTTGTGACCAAATGGTACTCTCAGGCCAAGAAGGACAAAGCTCTTATCACCCAGAGGGTTGCAGGGCACTGGAGCAGTCTTCCTCAGGAAGTGGTCACAGCACCAAAACTGACAGAGTTCAAGAAGCATTTCGACAATGCCGTCAGGCACACGGTGTGACTCTTGGGGCTGTCCTGTGCAGGGACGGGAGATGGACTCCATGATCCTTGTGGGTCCCTTCCAACTCAGAATATTTTATGACCTAAGGTTCTCTCTCACTTTATCTACACAAAGCCTATGTCAGAATCTCCAGTAAGGGTGTGGAGCTTGTGGTAGACATCCCAGGACAGGGCTGTGTGCATCCCTACAGGTGATCCATGGAGCAAGTGGTTTTCCCGGTCTTGTGGGCTGTGGGCAGGAAAGCACACAGGTGCAAGGAAAGTTTAGAACAGTGGCAGGCGTTGGTCAAGCTTAAGCTTTGTCTTTGCTCAGCCTGGAAAGAGGACAGGCAGGTGTCTGTTCCCTAGTGTGGATCTCAGGCTGAGATGGAGAAAGGCTTGGCACTGAAATGGAGCCAGGCCCTGCAGTAAAGGTGAGCATGGCATGTCGTGTGCACAGGGCTAGAGGGACGCAAAACCACAGGGAAAGTGCCAGGAAAGGGAACTGTGGTGCCTTGAATAAAGTGTATTTGATGCACAGGGCCAGGACTGGTGATAGTACTTGGTACATGCAGGCGTTGTTTTCTGGAACATATCTCCAACTTTGTCATGTTCTTGTCACATCAAATCTTCTACTTCAGTTCTCTTCCCCTCAGATAACCACTGGGGTACAGGAACTCACCCTTACTTGGCATTGCAAATTGCTTTCTACCCTGGACCTGCAGTCTGGCAAGTTTCTTTACCAAGGGCATTTGCCTGCATGTCCCTCCCTTTCCATATTCTTCAGGACCATGCCTGTGATAACAAAAGAGGTGTTGGGCCCTCACCTCACTTGCACGGGACACTGTAGCTCATCACTGCAGTTTCTTCTGGAAGACAAGAAAGAAAGTGCTGGTGAGACACATTGACAAAAACCCATGAAAGCAATCCAGCGTTGTGCCACTGTTCCTAGGAGAGGTGTTCCCTTCGTTTACAGGATACAACTCCCCTCTACTTGACACATGAAACCACTGGTGTGTGCCCATGACTCTGCAGCTGGCCAGGATTCACCCAAGGCATGAGGCTGCAAGTCCCAAAGGGTTCCATCACAGTTATTAATTCCTCACTTTCTGAAGGAATAGCAATCCCTGACACATTTCTAGCTTTTCTTCTCACTTGGAACCCCACAGAACAGAAGACAAGTTGGTTTTGGTGTTATTCTTCTAAGGGGCCCTTACTCTTCTGAGTCATCCCCTCACTATGGTCCCTCGGCCTTTGCTGTCTCCCACAAAGTAAATGTTCAAAAGCACAGCTCCTTGCTCCACTATTGCTGGGAGAGCTAGACCCTCAGTGGTTCTACACACCAGCTTCAGGCCTGCAAGTTCTGGAGCCAGAGAGAGGAGCACCTACCATTTTCAAACCCAACAGGTTAAGTTCGTGCCTAGAGAGCTTCTAAGGGACAGTCAGATAAGCATGTCAGAGATGGTATTGTCTTAGACTCAACAAAATTCAGAAATTTTCTTTCCAGAAGTACATTTGGGTGGTTTTTGCGGTACAGCGTCTGAGCTCACCTGGCATATAGTAGTCATAGATCTTGATATTAGCTGGTTTATGATCCTTCACTTGCATGGCCTGCTCCACCAGGAAAGTATAGGTTTGAGGCTGTCTAGTCAGCTAAGACCAAGAAATGCAAGGATTAAAAACAGAAAAGGACAGAAAAGTCCTGTAAGACAACCCCTTTCACTTATTTGCACTCAGGATCTGTGGAGACCTCCACTGTAACAGATCTGTTCTGCTTTCTAGTCCATCTCAGAAATATCTTTTACTTCCCATTCTGTGATTATCTCCCCTTTTTGGTCACCAAATTTAACTCAGCTCATGAGGTACATCAAAAACCTATGGAGTCAGTGCCTAAATGGATTGCTAGTGTTCCCCACCAACCCCACCTTCCCGTCCAGCTCTGCTCTGAGCTCCTTCATGCACCTTGCCTCAGTGGCTACTTTCTTATTCACAGTGACATCAACTCATATTCTCCAGTCTCACATAACCCTCATCATTAAGCAGAGAAATACAAGCTGTGGATGAACACCGGCTGTAGGGCAGTAGGTACATGATCTGCTGTTGGTCGGGGTGCACCTTGTGTTACCTGGCAGCTCCAGTTGAAATATTTCTCTGTATTGCCTTTCTGCTCTGTGCTGTAGATGTAATGAAAGCAGCAGCTCTGCCAGCCTAATGCATCGCTGTGACACTAACCCACTTCCTATGGGGCCAGCTTAGCTCAGCCTACTGACAGAAACTGAGGATGAAGAATCACAGAAATGCTCCGTTTTAGAAATGCTGGAGTTTTAAATACACACCAGGTCTCATTTCTGGTGCTGTTTAGGTATTCATGGAGCTAGAAAAAGGCTGGAGTGGTTGTTAATCTGTTGATTCATGAGGCTGTGGAGTGAGCACTTCTGTTCACATAACCATCTGGTTTAGTTTCAAACGATCTTGGCAAAATCCTTGAGCAATCTTGCATGCTCTCTGCTGCATTCAGGTTGCTTAAGAGCTTTCTAAGATTTCAGGCTTGTTTGGATTTACTAGATGGATCTTATTTCTACTCCCCAGTCCTAATCAGGAGTATATATGGACTTTACATATATATATACATATATATGGACTCCATATATATGGATTTTCAATAGTCCCTGAACAGTGCCAACAGATGTAGGCTTAACATAAGAGTTTGCCTTGTTTCACTTAAGTTAAGTAGCCCTGTAAGTGGCTCTACAGATGAACAACTGCCGACTGACACTTCTCCAGATCAGCAAATGTGGCTGGTATGCAGGAACAACAACTCTGGATAGTTAAAATAGTAATGAAACCAGTAAACAAGAATAAAAGCTGTCAGTCCACAGCCCCTTTAATGATGATGTTAGCCCAAATTACACTCACTTCCTCCAGGTAGAGAATGACTTGGTCAGCTTTGCTTTCTACTTTCTTCACTAAAGGCATTTTCTTTAGCTGAAAATAGGGGAAAAAAAAAGTCAGAAAGGCTTTAACAAAAAGCAGAAATATTCAGGGGTACTTGTCCTTGTGAGAGTATGGGCAAATATTTACGTGGCCAGGGAAGCTGTTGATGTAGGGAAAGGCAAGGTGCAGCTTGGAAGAGACTTTGAGTATAAGGATTTCTTAGGAAGAAAATAGCCCTGTTTCTCTGCCCACAGGAATGATCACATTTCAGCATACAGTCCTGTATGATGGACATCCATCACTGCTCCCATCCCAGCTGGACACAAATTCACAGTCTCACCTCTTCCAGTGAACCTGCCACGGGGCTGTATCCAGACAGCAGCTCCACTTGGATCAGGACCATGTTGGTGGACACACGGTTCCCTGTGTAGCTGCAGCAGGAACCCAGGGGACAGCACTAATGTTACTTTCTGAGCCATGATCTCCAGATACTCCAGCCCAGCTTTGGTACTCAGGTGGAGGAATGTGACTTTCTTTCCAGTGTTTCTCCTGTAAGCATACCTGTTTCTGTACTGTAATAAATCTTTGTGCTTTCCTTCATCTCACTTCTAATTGTGCCAAGGAGAGTAAGTTCCTTGGAAGCCTTCTGGTGTTACCTTCTTTAGGCATGGCAGGGAATATCGCATCCTATGCCTGTTCTCTTGGCAGTTCTGTCCCAAGCCAGGCAGGGTACAGCAGAGGAGAGTGGTGTGACAGTCAGCCGGGAGCAGAGGAGGGAACACTTAGGAGTATGTGGCAGTCCCACAGGACCTTCACACCATTAGCGTTTTGAGACCTAATCCTAGAAGGGCGTGAGACCCACAGACCTTGGGAGAATTTGTGGTGGGGGGCATGGGACAAGACAGAACTACAGCCTGAGCCACCCCTCTGGGGCCTTGTGCCTCTCACCCAGCTGGGGAGAGCACAGTGGGGTCACGTCAGCGCTTGGACCCCACGAGTGGAGGGGAACCCTGCCATCAAGAGACTGGTGTGGTGCCAGAAGCCTCTCAGCACAGGGGAGGAAAGGGGCAACTGAGTGTGTCCTACCGAGCACGAATGGTGACAGGGAACCGGGTGGCGTCGGGCACGGTGCACTCCGTCTGCACGGATATGGCAAAGGTGGCCTCACTCCTCAGTGCAGGGATGTGGTACCTCAGGATGGCCTGCCAGGACAGAAAGAAGCTGGTGGCAGAGAATAGCAGGGTTTTTTTTGCTGGAAAGTATTCTTCTCTAGACTCAGCTACTGTTTGCTGTCTTGTATTGGTGTAAGAGAAAACTATGTGGCAGAAGCAGAGGTTCTGCTAGTATTGCACTGCTCCTGGTGGATTTCTTGGAAGAGAGGAGCTGCTCTGGCTGGATGGAGATGATCCAGATTTCATTTGGTGAGTAGATGTTACCTTTCTGTTGGATCCCAGTTACCCCCACCAGCCTTGAAGGCCGGATTCTTGCAAGTCACTACAGCAGTTTGTTTTCACCGTTGGCTAAATAGTAAGGTAAGATGTTCTCTGGATTTCAAGGCTTTCCACCAGACAGACTTTTTCTTCCTGGCTGGGCTTACCTGCAGGAAAAGACACCCATGGCCCTGCACACGCAGGGTATAATCTTGGGGAATGGCTGGCAGCTCCACTGTCTGTAGCAGGAGGCGATTGCTTTTGTCTACTCGGAAGTTTTGGCTGAACCCCTTGGAAGTGAGAGAAACCTGAAGATCAGGGCTATCCTTTCTGAAGATGTTGGTTGCATACAGGGCTAGGGCTTCCAGAGCAGCAACCGTGTCCTGAGGAAAGAGAAAAACATTAGGAAAAGCGGGATTCCTGCTTCCTATGCATGCCCAGTCCTTAGCCTTTCCCTCCCTCATACTGCAGCTATAGCACAATAAGGGTTGAGCTTTTCCCTTTGGCTTTTAGCATGGGATTATCCATAACTTCCAGGACCTGTAAATCCATACATCCTTTTCTATTTTATTCATTTTTATTTTTTTAGTATGGGCTGTTAGAACCCATTGCTCTCAAAAAACCAGCATCAAATCTGACGATGATGATGGCTCAAGGGGATTACCTGGGTTGAAGCAAAACCTCCATATGGGTTTTGCTGCTTGGTGAGCCAAGACACAATCTTGGATGCCTTTTTGATATCATCTGATGACAAACTTGACTTTGTAAGGTGAGCCATGAGGATACTAGATGTCAATTCCACATCAACAGATGGAGCCCGATACCAAGACAGGGAATCTTCTTCCTGTTTGGACTGTTGACTCCAGAATATTTGGTCATCTAGAGGTAGAGTGGGAACATTTATGGAGTGTGCAGCTGTATCTAGTGACCCTGGAGTTCTACTTAACCCCTGTACATAGGTACTAAACAAACATGTACATTGGACATAATGCAGTTGGACAAGATCTATGTGCATAGCTCCCTATTTGCTCCCCACACCCTGCTTTTCCCAGCAAAACCTTAGGCCTGAAGGCTGGGGAGGAGCTCCACAACATCCGTGAAGGAAGAGGCCAGGACTGTGAGATCATCCATAGAGACAATCTGTCTCACAGTGTGGATATAACCTGGGACAGCTTGGCAAACTGAGGCTTGGATAGCCAGGCCTTGGACTCACCACAAAGCTCTGGCAGTACCCCACCCCCCCTGCCCACTCCTGCCCTCCATTCCCATGGTTCTTCAACCCAGGGGCTTCCACACAGTTCTGCCAGTGGCTCTCCCTCCTGCCCCAGAGTCTGTGGTACCTGATACTGTGGCAGCCTTATCCAATCTTTTGAGGATTTTCTGCCTGAGGGCCTTGTCACCTGCCACTGCAAAGGCGTTTGCAGCCAGTGCCAGGCTGTAGAGGTTGGGACTGCCAGTATCAGCATTGACCAGGTCCCTTATACATTTCAGAGCTTTCCCCACAACTGGGTCCTAGGATACAATTGAAAGCACTCTCATTATGGGCAGGGTGTTTGGGAAGGGGATGCAGATTTCACATGTGCAGAAGAGGGTGGGATCCAAAGGCAGGGCCCAGGCACTGCCTGCGAGAGGCTGCCCACACAGCCCGCTCCTGCTGCCAATACTCACGGAGTGAGGCATCCCTGAGCGTATGAGAGCTATCACGATCACAGAGCTCAGCCCCAGGCCTTCCTCCACTGCACCCTGCAGACACCACAAAACAGAAGAGGGATGCTATCAGAAGGGAGAGGGGAAAGTTTTCCAGTGCCTTCTGGTCCCCTAGCAAATGTCAGCACAGGCAACAGTGCTGGTCCTATTCCTTCTCCTAAGGAAGTGACAGGACTGGTATCCGCTTTTAAAGCTCCTGCTTACCAGAGCACTTCTCTGCCAGGGTTCCCCAATCTCTTCTCGGTAGCTGATTCCCTCCCTCTGCTGAGCACATTCCCCTTTCTCCTCCCAAACGTAAGATTTTTAGTAGCAGATTTCAGTGCTAGGGGAAAGTGATGTTCCCACAATGCCACTGCAAGGTGGCGAGTGTTAGCTTTTGAGATAGAGGTAGAGCAGGGCACTGTTTCAGTTCCCAAGTGCACATCATCAGATGCAAACCTTCATCGTTCATAACTTGAAAAAGTGCCACCGTGACTAGGCAACCCCGAGTGTCACCCAAGGGTGACCCTGGGGACTTCAGAGCCTTCCTCCTGCAACAGAGTTCATTTGTTCTTGTCACCCAAACTGGACCAGAAAGTGAAGGAGCTCTGAGGTACCTAATGAACCACCAGGATATGTCATACCATCAGACCATTGTTGAAGAGCTTCCCCACACTCTTGAAGCAGCCAGATGGAGTCTGACTTTTAATCAGGGCACTGGCAGCATCCTTTATATTTTGTTCATCTATGTGGATGAAGTCCCGGGCTTGGCTGAAGGTCTTCAGGACAAGAGCAGTAAGCCTAGAGCCAAGGAAGGAAGAAGGAAATAGAACTGAACTGTCACTTGATGCACGTCTCCAAGAGGAGACAGGAGTCTCTGTGTCTTCTACTACATTCTCCCTGTAGAAATACCAGCAGGCCACAGCCGCTGTGCAGATGGAGAACTGGAAGCAATGCACATGAGCTCAAGAAGCTTGAGGTCAGAGCCATCCACAGCAAGAGAGAAAAAATTCAATTCTTCAGACCTTCAGAGCTCTACTAATTCCAACAGGGTGCTTTGTTGCCCTGGAGGACTGACATTTTGTGAGCTCACTCAGACCCATTCCCAATCCTGTCTGGGCACCAAGCATTCTGAAAACCTGTAAAGAAGGTGCCTTTGCTGCCAAGTTTTCAGAATCAGTCTCGTTTGGGGTGCCCAAGAACAAACAGTCCAACAGGGGTACTTCAACTTAGTTCATTGTCTCATTTGACAGAGGTGTTCCATAAACTAAGAGGAAAATTTTGAATATTTATCAAAACAGATAAACAGGGAAAGTGATGGCATATTGGAGAGTGTGAAACCTGGCATGACATAAAGTGTTATGGAGTAAGAGATGGATATTGCTCTGGTTTCAGCTAGAGTGGAGTTAATTTCTTTTCAGTAGCTGTTACAGTGCCATGTTTTGGATTTGGCGTGAGAATGCTGTTGAGTGAACAGCTGTGTGGTGCTTAATTTCCATCTGGGCTTAAGCCATGACACCTTCCAAAAGGTCTCACGAGCAATTTCTGTTCAAAACTCCACACCTTCAGACTGCCTCAGTTTCCCCAGACCAAAATCCAAGCCAGCTCGAGCCTGACCAGGTCAAACTGTTGTTGCTCAGTTATGTCTGGATATCATTGCTTACCAAGTGTTTCCTGGCTCACTTCCTTCCCCAAAGGCACTGTATGAGCCGTCTGTGTGCTTGTACAGGAGCTGCTGCTGATATCCTGCAGGAAGAGGCTGGGGGTAGTGAAGATGCTGTGTGCCTGTCCTGTTCTCCAGGTGCCAACCTGCCCCACCAATCCTGCTGATCATTACAGAGAGCATTATCTCTGAGGAATTTAGCAGAGAGAGGGGTGCCGTGTACCCCTTGTTCCGCTGACATGCACTAGCCTGATATACATTGCTGCAATTACCATGATGTCAGGCAAATGATGCTGCACAAATCCTGCTCAGCACCAGGCCTCTGCGGAGGCTCCTTGCACACAAGTACTGTAGTGGACATCACCAGCTTAACAAGTAGAAATGCACTCACCGCTTTCCAGATAGCCAACTGCCTTCTGTTTGATTTCTGGAGTCAGCTGTCCTGTTTCTTCAAGGTATCGTGTGATAAAGACGTTTGGGGCAAAATGAACCATGTTCTGCTCACCACAGCCACTGGACATCTGGAGAAGCTCATCTATGTTGTCCAGTGCTGTTCCCATAATGTCACCTGTAGGACAGAATCACAGCTTTGGGAGCCATGCGTATTCTTGCATGTGAAGCAATTCTGGTCTCACAGATTCTCCAGATAACCTGCTAAGACTGATCTCAGGTCACCTCTGCTCACGTGATATCTACAGACTGTAGGAACAGTGATATGGTACTTGGCTGTCTTTCTCCTGGCTTGGTGAAATTATACATCCATCCTGTGCCACTTGTATAGGAGAGATAGGACACTGCTCTGGAAGACAGTACCACACCTTGCTGTACATATTCCCTTCCATTACTTTGTTTGCTAAAGATGACACAGTGGCACCAGAAGAGATGTGTCCTGCAAGGAAAAATATTGCTTCCCAAGACTCTTCTAACAACTCACCTAAGAAAGAGATGTGGGCTCTCTCTGACCCAAGGACAATGTTCTCTGGCATAGTGAAAGAGATTGTCTCTGAAGCTGAAGTTCCTGCAATGGCAAAAACATCAGAACAATGGGCATGAGGAAGATGGCAGAGTCACAGCTGTCCCCCAGGAGATGGTATAAACCTCATCAGTTGGTGAAATCAGCGTTCAAAAGAGAGGATGACACAGAGATCCAGCCACCGATTGATGAGAGTCTGTGACGTGGTTAGACTGTGGCTTGATATTGCCAGGAGCTTTTAGTACTGGGTAGGGCTGAATGGCTTTGCCTACCCATAAAAGCTCCAAAATCCCTGACTTTCTGCTCCCTACACACTTCCAGAGAGTCCTGGAGTTGTTCAAACACCATGCTGCTTCCATCTGATCTCTTTGCTCTGTGCACAAGCACAGCCCCAGTAAGACAGTATTTGGGGGTCTCTGCACCTACCTTCAGGGCACAGGAGAGAGGTGTGAGTCTTTTCCTCCAGCTGCCCCTCTGCCTGGTGGGGAAAAGGCTGGTCAGCTCAGAAGGGAGAGCGGTAAAATCAGAGAGCAGCTGTGCAGCACCCCACCTTTGTGCAAGCACCTTTTCCATCCTCATGGGCCTTGGCAAAGGGCTTCACACAGAGAGCAGAGATATAGCCATGCCAACAAATGAAGTTGTACTGGCAAGCAGGTTTCTAAGCTGCTGCATGGCCTTTGACTCCATTGCCCTGCCAGCAAGCAGTTCTGACACTTCTGTCCCATCCAGTGGAGGAGCTCAATCCAATCTACCCTTAGAATCACTCCTTGACTGGTCTCCCTGAGAAATGTGCTCACCTCCCCAGCTGACTCTTCCTTCCCAGAGCCACCCACCAGACTGTCTTGAGCCCGACCCAGCTCCAGCCTCGCCAGAACCCTGCAGTGCAGCCTGACCTTCACCAGCAGGTGTTTAACCACTGTGTCCTTCCCTCCGGACTCTGGCACAACAGCAGTATGCCCCGTGCAAACATCTTCCCTCTCCACCACCTCAGCAGTGACAGTGAAATTCACCTTCCCTAAAAAACAAAGCATCAAGAGGCCGGTTGGCACACCTATGCCTACGTTTTAGTTCGCTCAGCCTCGGGCTGCTCACTCATGCTTTGCACAGTAGGCCAGTCTCCCTTCCAGCCCACTTCAGGCTTCCTCAAGCAGCTGTGCCAGTGCCTCCCACCCCTGCCCCTCCCTTGACCCCTTACCTAATTTTGTAGCCTTCACATCCCAGGAAAATGTTTTTGCTGAATCAGGGCACAGGCAAAGAGTGAACCTGACATTTTCATGCAGAAATTCAAAATCTCTGGAGTCCATTAGGCTAAGCTGGAGCTAGAGGTGAAACAAAAGGGAGTTCAGGTTACAGAGCTGTGTTTTTCCATTCAGGTCCTTGATTCAAATAACAATCAATCCCAGAAGCCAGGGGTGAGTATGTTGATGGCCTGTTGCAGTATCTGTGGGACACCAGCAGTGTCCCGTGGACATGCAATCATGTAAGGTTTGGCTTCTGGGGAGGGATAAACTGGTCAGTGATGGCTCTGTGTGGAACTAAATGGAACTTCTTTGGTGTCTTTTGCTCAGTGCCTAAGTGGGCAGCGCCCTTTGTTTGGGTCTCTATTAGTAAAGTAATTTCCACACATTCCTCTGCTCCAAACCACCCTGGAGGGAGCCACTCACCGCCATGCACTGCTTCAGGTAGCTGAAGACTTTGACTTTCAGGGGAAATGACTCTCCCCGGAAAACAGAATAGGGCAAAGTGGGTTCCACGAAGAAGGGCTTGAAGCTCTGCAGGCTGGTGGTCTCTGAGATTCCCAACCCATGGCTCTGTGAGGTGCAGAAGGTCATGGCTCTCCAGTCTGTGATACTGTCAGGTACTGTGACAGCTAGCTCAGCAGCCCCTGAGTCACTGAGGAGAAAAGAGTGGAAGATGTCCCCACCCTGGAAAGATTTCTCTTGGGAAGAGAAATGCAGAAATTCAGACTATGAAATGGAAGTGCCTGTGAAGGCATGGGGATTCCTGGCAAGTAGGAGAGAGGTATGGGAAAGATAGAAAATAGGTGGGCAAGGAATGCCTTGAGAGGAAAATGCAACCCAAAATTTGCTTCTGAGCAGTGCTGCACCCGAAATTCTTCTTTTGTGTGTGCACAGAGGGCTCACAGGGGTCCACGTTATACACCCAGTCTGTGCCATGGAGTATAGTGTGACACTTCCTATCGGGATGGTGTGGAGACAATGGAACATGTCTCTTCTGAGGTGCACATTGACAGGATAAAAGGTAACACACAACTGGAATGTGGGAGATTCTGACCTGGCATAAGAAAATACCATGAGGGTGGTCAAACACAGAAACAGAGTTTGAGGAATCTCCATCCTTGGGGATACAGAGTATTTTACTACAACTTGATCTAAAAGGACCTGCCTTGTGTAGAATGTTGAGCTATGGATCTGTGGAGGCCTCTTACATCCTGCAAGAGTTTGTGATGGTAAATTCCTAGAAGCATTTGGAAAATCTTAAGCAGATACAGGAACTGAACCAAAACTCCATCGTCCTTATCCACTTCTTCAACCCTCCCTCTTTTACTTAGTGCCTCTGATCCTGCCCATTCCCTCTACTGTGTCTGGTAGAAAGTCCGTATCCCTGTGGAGCCCCAGCCTGTGATTACTCACTTGATGGGAACCAGAGTCCAGATGAATGTCTCTGGGAACCAGGTACGTGCTGGTGCTGACTCGCTGCCCAGCTTGGTGTGCTCTGCCTCAGCAGCTTCAACAGCAGCATCTGGTTCTGGGTACAAGCTCTCCAAGTCTGCCAGCTCATCAAAAGCTATTGGGAATGCAAGCATTCATTCAAAGGTAGAGAAACTGTGAAACCAGGATAGAATTAAGCCAGGAAAAGCTCAGTTTTCCTTCCTCCCACTCCCGGCCCAAACCCCCTTGTCCTCTCCAAGATGCCCTCAACTTCATTGTTGTCTTCCACAAGACAACCCAGGAGGCCAGGGGGATTCCAGTGTGTGTGCTCCCCCATGAGACATTTTACCTGCTCACAGTTTTGCTCTCATTCCCTGCAGAAAAGCCTAGATACTGCCCAATGGCAATCTTGGTTCATTCTCTGGTTTCCAGAAAGACCTTTCCTAGTTGTACAAACAGACTTTCTTTCCTGAGACAGATGCCCCCTTTCCCTCCTTGACCTTATTACCTTCCTGCTCACCAGGTGAAGCTTCCAAACAGGTTCAAACCCTGCAGCCACCCCTCTGCCCCTCCAGTGCACTGCTCACACACTCATGCCAGGGCCTTTCCCCTCTCCCTGTGCAGCACATCTCCTGTACAACCTCCCACTCATCTCTGTAAGCCATCCCCAGATCCTAAGTACACTGCATGTTCAGCTGCCCATGTGCAGCCTATATGTTACCCGTGATCTCCAAAGAAACAGGAAAAATTGAGATGTACACATGTAGTCGTAGTCAAAAGTGGTCTGGGTGCGGCACTCAATTGGAGACTTGATTTTAAGGCTGGTTAAAAATGTTAGACCTGCATTCTGGAGGAAAGAAGGGGAAGAAAAGAAGGTATATTTCTGTGGAGGGCTTAATGTGTCTAAGGGTCCGTCTCTTCCCGCTCCTCCCAGCATATCACAGCTTGTGAAGCTACCCAGTGCTGACCTAGGATACAAAAGGGCTCAGCTCTGATATTTCAGGCTTTCTGGAGATTAGATTTACCTTCAGAAGTTCATAAACATCTGGTTGGGACACTGCATAAGAGTATTTGTTGTACATGAATGGTGACATCATTCCTGGTGAAAGGGTTGTCTGAGAGGCATCAGTGATTCCTGGGCTCTTGTGGATAGTGCAGTAGTCACTGTAGACATCTGTGAGGGTGCTGAGCTGCTCCTGAGCATAGCTGAACATATTATACACCTGTAGAAAGAGAATGAAAACAGTACAGGTCAGTGTGAGAAGTGGGAAGATTTTAATTTCTATCCAGAAATTTCCTGTGACCTCAGAGGCTGAGCTCAATCCCACCTGTCACAAAAACCCAGTCCCAAGGGGTTTTGAATTTTATGGAGAGCCTCCACAAATTTTGGATGTATAGCACCAGAGAAGAACATGAGCCCCGCTGGGGTATGGCTGCATAGCTGTGGCCACTTCTAGCTTAATAATTGTACCTGTGAATTCAATGCAGACACTAAGGACACCTTCCCTGCAAGGGGGGAACATTGGACAGCTTCTTGTCTGACTGAAGACACATCCTGGATCCACCAAGACAGCGTCAAGAGGCAATTCAGGTGTCCTTAGACCATGGTCTAGAAGAGAAAAGGGACCCTTCCACTGCCAATACACTACTTAGAGCCTACTCTGTGAATGGAAGGACTGTCTGGTTCACGTGAGCTGGAACAAAGACATGGAGCCTATCCCATGTTTGGCATTTTTTTTAATGACTTTTGTTTTAGAGCACTGTCACGAATCGGTTCAGGAGATAGATGATGTCTCTTGCCTTCTGCTTGCCACTGTGGTAAAGCACTGTAAGTTTAACAAGGATGTGACTTCAGGCCGTAGCTGGGGATGATAGTGGGTTATTTTAACAGAATAACCCACCCTCTGTAGACACTGGAAATTTTGGCTGGTGTTTGATGTTGGCCTTCATTTTTTCTCATTAAACCATGCCCTGTCCCCATTCAAGTACTTGTTGGTGTATCCACCATGCCTTATTAACCAGCAATGGTCAGCACTGAAGTGACTCACACTATCCTTGGATAGCTCAGCCTCTGGCCTCAGGAGAAGGACACTCTTGTCTACTGCACGGATGCTGCACAGGGAGCCTGGTGCAGCCTGCAAATGGAGATGGACAGTTGATCCTGGGAGAGCTACTGCGTCCGAGAAGCCGAGCTTCACCTGAAACAGCAGAAGAAAGGGGGACTGCAGACACTGAGGGATGAAGGAAAGGGGAAGCTGTGGTTATTGGATTCTGCCGGGTATCTACTGCCAGTTTGCAGATCATTAGCCTCCCTCCAGCCTACCTGCCCCTCTATGTTTTGTGCACTGCTTACATGGTTCCTGAAGCAGCTGGAGACTTTCAGACGGAAGGTGTCAGCTGCCACTTGTCCCTCAGGGAAGGCAATGTAAACAAAGAGGGTAGCCATGGATGAAATGAGGTCAATGGGCAGAGTGATGTTGAAAGCCCCACTGTACTGACCTGAAGGAAGAAGGAAAAATTGAATAAGTATGGCAAGGTGCAAGGAAGTCTGCAATCCAAGGATTACAGCAGCAACGTGCTCCTCTTCTGTAATACTTCTGTATGGATTCTTGGATAAAAACTATTCTGCCTTGCTTCTGGGGAGGCCAGAGCTAGACCAGGATGGAGGTTTTTATAGCAGTGATCTTATATCATGACACACCTTGGCAACAGTGAGCACTTGGAAAAGAAATGACTCTCCACTTGAGCCCAGAAAGACTCCATAAGTTATCTCTGATAATTTCCTGCTTGGCAGATAAACTCTGACAGTTTCATCATTTCATCAGCAGAAAAAAAAAAAAAGGAAATTAGAAGACAGAAAAAAGATAGCATATTTCCTATAGTTTTTTTGTGCCAGCTCTGTGGTTTCCTGTTAGTCTCAGATCTCTTTTCTCTCCTTCTCCATCTAGGCTGGAAAGACTTTCTAGTTGGATCCATAATCTGTTCCTGGTAATTAGATGCTCTTACCTGATGGTGGATCAAGAAGCACTGTTGTTTGGCCATGATGCACAAGGGACCCTCTGGCCATAACCTAAAGGGTTATGAACAGAACAAAGGGTTGGGAGTGCCTCTGCTCCACGTTTCTGGGCCAGCGAAGGGCCCTGTGCTGACCCAGACCTGGTGCAGAGCTGACCTCACTGGCGCTGCCCCGCACTCACCAGGTGGTAGAAGTGTGCTCTGGCAGCCCCGTGGCCCAGCTCTGTGGCGAGTACGTGGTAGAGCACAGTGACCCGCTGCACGTCCCCACAGGCTGGCACTGCCTGCACCGGCTGGATCCTCACGGAGCTGCGGCTGGAGGAGTAGAAGGCCGTCAGTGGGAGCGACGCGGTGCCGTAGGACACCTTCACGTTCCGACCGTTCGTGTCCTCCGGCTGGGACTTCGCCTGTGGCACACAAAAACATGTCTGAGGATTTCTTGCAGCTCTTCCCATGTGAAAACCAAGACTGACTAAACAGTGGGCTCTGAACTATCCCAGGGTAAGGTGTCTATTTCCACCTATGCCAAGTTCAGTCAGTCCTCTTCTGTGGAGCTTGGCATTGTCTGCTGTACCACACTCTGGGATAACTAGTGCCTAAACAGGAGCAGGGAGCTGTGCACTGCTAGGGCTTTGGCTGAAGTCTGAAATTCTGCAGTGCTGCTGCTACCCTGGGAGCAAGCCCGATCATTTGACTATATAAAGTGGCTTATTAGCCCCTGGATCAAACCACTGAACCTTTTGCTTCTGTCTGGTATATGTGGATAAAGTAATAGCATGGATCTGCCCTTATAACATATTTCAATTCTAGTTACCTGCTTGGCTCCAGACTGGTTTGCAGTAACTGGTTCCTAACCTGTAGTATAACTTTACTGCTGTTGTCCCATGCTGATGTCTCTAAGATGAAGGAGGCCATCCCAGTGTCATCTGTGAGGTAGGTCTTGGTCTGCTTCCTGCTCCCATAGGACACTGTAAGAATCACCTCCTTGTTCTTCAGGTGTGTCCCATTGGCACTTTTGAGTTCCAGCTGTAACAATGCAGAGAGCAGTGAGAGAATCGGAGGCCTCAGGATTGAAAATCCACCTCCCAGTAGAAGTCCCAGTGCCCCTCTCTGCAAAGGGACTCTCAGTGTGAATTTTAACCTCTCCAACCCTTCTCCGTTTATGCAGCAGCCATCTCATCTGGCAAAGCCACAGATCCTGCAGTCACACCTTTGGATAACCTCTTGGTAGATGTGTCAAAGGAGGGACTGGGACAGAGGATAGTGCTGGCAGCTTTGGGCAGCTCAGAACATGGGGACCCCTGGGCACTTCTTTGCCTACCACTGGCTTAGGCCCTGCCACTGGGCTTTCCATGTTTCTTCCCTTTTCACTCACATTTCCATAGTAGGGGGCTCCTTGCTGATAGTAGTAGCTTGTCCCCCAGAACTGGAGAGTTGTGATATCAAAAGTGACCTTGCAGTTTTCAGTGGTGTTGAACTCCACCCCTGGGAAAGACAGGAGGCACATGCAGGTATTGTGTCTAAGCAGGCATCAGGTTTGGATGAACTCGGTTAAGGTAAGGGGTGGACTATCACTCATAGGGCACTGTAGTTTCTCCATGCAACTTCAGGTGTCATTTAACACACAGGCATTCAGCTATAGTGCCTCCCACACTCTGACGTGACAGAATGACAGCAGTCTATCTGGAGGTCTCTGTCGGACAGTTCTCAAACATTCCTTCCCACTTTAAGATGGTCCTACTCATAACTGTCCTCTTCCATTCCCCTTCCCTCTTCACAGCAGTCACTAGAAGGCAGCATTTTTCCTTGCCTTTCCCATGTCAGTTCGCAGTCTGATGTCTTGTGCTGTGTGCCCATCTGAAATCACTGCAGTTTGTTAAATGAATGTGTGTCACTGTTTCTGGCAAGGGGCTATGAAACATTTTCTTCGCAGGAAGAAAAGGAAGGCTTTGCAAAATCTTGTAAGAGAGGGAACCTTACAAGAAACCTCATCTCCCTTTCTGGGATGTCGAGATAAATCTAATGAGGAGCTAATAACAGTACACAGTCAGGGCCTTGGTTACCTCTAGTTTCTCTGAATAACATCTTGTTCCAATGGACTGTCCTAAAACATTGTTTAAGAACAAGAGAACCTGGCCTGGCCCACCTCTGTACACATTTTTAATGTGATGAGAAGACAAGAAGAAGCAGCTCTTGTCCATCTCTATCAAAACAAAATGACTGCCAGAGCAGGCATGATAATTGGATGAACTCAATTATCTTATAGATAAAAACTCAAAGACAACTACATTTTATGAGTGTAAATACAAGATTTTCCACAAGGTGTAGAATAATTTTTTTCTACCTGTTCCACTTTCTTTCAGAAAAGCCTCAGCCTCCAGGTTGAAATCATAATTATCACCATGCTTCCGGTGGAAAATCTTCGTATTCACTTCAGTGGAAAAGCAGCCATCCTCATTTGTCTGGGGATATGAAATTGTATTTGTTAATCAATCATGAAGGCAAAAGAGTATTCTGTCTCTTTCCTCCCTTTTGCAAGAGGGGTGGGTGTCTCACGTGCTCACCTCGCCAGTGTAATCCTTACAAATACTGCGCTTGGCCTTGGAAGACCTGCGGTTGTAGCGGATGTGTTTACGGCACACCACAGCCTTCACGCTGCCCTGGACTGCTTTCCCATAGGTGTACCTGGCAAAGGGAGCACAGAGGGCTTACACCCGCACAGAAACATTGGCTCAAGAGTGAGTAATGTCAGCTTTATCCTGTGGTTCGCAGCTATACAGCCCAGCAGCCTGCAGTATATTCATGGGTCATCAGCTCAGCAGAGGAGGCCAAGAAGTACAAATGAACTCATCAGGTTGAGACAGAAGGCAGTGGTGGGCGAGCTCTCTCCAAGTCAGCAGGCAGGGCTAGGGGACATTGTGTTGGCCACAAGCCGAGCCATTATTCCTACAACACTGTCACTAACAAATACAGCAGAGGTGCTGTATTGTAGGGCACATGCTACATGGAGGGAACGCACTGCCACACTTTCAGACTCACAGAGAAAGCAGAGAGAGAGAATATGGAGAAAGGTGAGAGTCCAGGAGAATTGCTTAGCAAAGGATGCTAGAGTACCAGCTCTTGGGGTGGGGGTAGGGTTGGCAGAGACCATTTTGAGCTCAATTATTGATGGCTGTGCATTTTCCAAACCAGTAAAAATGCACCTTCTGCCACAGTAAGTCAGCTCACATGCCACAGACGTGGAGAGGGAAGTTTTCCTCTAGGATGGTGACCACCTGAGGCATCTGGATGGAGACACTGAACTTGGGCAGCACTGTGTGAAAGCAAGAGAAATATAATTCAGAGAGAATAGAAAGACTTAATTTGCTCCAATCCTTCCTAAGTGGTTGTTTACAGAAAAAAAAAATCTGTGCTTTTGTTCCCTGACTACCAGCACAGGGCCTGGAAGGAATACACCAACAGCCCAGCTAGGAGATTGGGATGGGAGTAGGCAGCTTGAGTCTCCTCCCCAGATCACAGCTGTGGGACACTGTCTCAGTCCCATCCTCAGGACATGGGGGAGGAGAGAGCTGGTGGGCCTGGGTGAAGGTCAGTGATTACACCTATGGGCAAGCAGCTGTTCCCAGAAGACAGCGCAACCAGAACAGCTGTTCACAGCTGCATGGCTCATCCAGCTCTGTGTGGGGAAGGGTGGGACTGGAGGCTGGCAAAACACCTTTCTCTGCTGCCACCAGCTTCCTGAGACTCTTACCATACTCCTCTACCCTGAAGGTGCGTGTGAGGTCAGGCATTTTGATGGTGTACTCTCCAACCGGTGCTTCTGCAGCCAGCGGGAAGGACAGATCCACAATGCCTCCCACAGGTGTAACATCCAGCCACTGTGCAATTCGGTTCCCTTTGGGGTCCTGCACAGGTGTAGTAGAGAGTGGTTACTTTCCAGTGCAAAAAGACTCTTTTGCAGGATGTCCAAGATACCAGGGCGTGGTCTGACCACATATTCTCTTGTCCTGAGAGCCCAGGTCTATGGCACAGCTACAGTGCTCAGGTGAGTCCAAGCTCAAAGAGGAAAGGACTTTTTTCCCTGTCTCATTGACAAACTAAATCTATCATATCATTGTTCCCTGGTGGCACTGACATCTCTGACTGCTGCAAAACTGTTGTTTACTGCCTGCCTGTCTCACTAAGAGAAAGAAGTGGTCCTTCTTAGAGATCTCTGTGGTCACCTGAGCTGGCACAGCCCACAAGGTCACTGTGGAGACATTCTGCCTAAGGCACGAGGTACTGGGGAGTGATTTCTAGGGAGTGATGTCTTGAATCCCCAGGAAAGAATGGGGAAATGAGTCCAGGACTCCATGCAGGGGAGCCACTGAGGCCCAGTCACGGAGGACAGTGTTCTCCCGCTGCTGGTTTTGGGAGGGCAGGATGCAGAACTCTGGGTACAGCCACACTGCCCAGCCAGTAGGAGATTTGTGATGAGTTGTTGGGTGCTTCATGTGGAACAAGCGGGCACCGCTGTTGGAAAAGGTGAAGCCGGACCAGAGAGCTACATTTGCATAAACTGGCATAAAGTATTGCATAGATGTCTCAGAAACCATGTATTTGTGTAATGATTCCTTGCTGGGTATGACACGTACATTAACTACTGCCCATTGCTAGTCTGACCTCTCTGCATGGGTATCACAAACCATCCCACCACTTTTCAGGTGTCTTTCCTCAGCACAGTGATTACACTGAACAGATTTTAAGAATAATATCCTGAAAGCTGCTGTAGGAAGTGTTTCTAGCTGTGCAGTCACAACACTAACAGGTCAAACTTTTGTTTTCTATATGTTATATATAAAAGTCTCCTTAAGGAAACTTCAGGATTTTCACAAGTCTTCAATTCATAGGCTAGAGGGACTAGAATTCCAGTAACCACTCTAGGAAGGTTTGCTGGTTTTCAGTGGCACCCATCATTTACTGCAGGGATCCCTGTGTGATCAGTGCCATGACACAGCTCTGCCAAACTTTTGTGGACATGGAATGAAGGAAAGACAAGCAGTCAAGGACTGTTCCCATTCATTCTGAAGTAACTGACTTTCTGCATCCATATCTCCCTACCACCATCTCCAAACCTGTATCTTCCCCAAGGTCAGAAGAGTTTGTCATTTTCAATATAGTAGGAGATTTACCTTCAGTTCCACCAGGCGCTGCTGTGGGGAGAAAACAACAGTTACTGGTGGAATGCTTTCAAATAAGTTACCGTCCACCTCCCTGGTATTTTTTATTTCCCCAACCATCCATCAGTCTTCTCTAGGCAATGCCCAGGGACTGCCCGTAACCCAACATCATGAGCAGCTCCTGTCTTGCAGGTGGTGCCCAACACTGTTTGTAAGCACCAAAAGCAATTTTGAGACCAGCTGTACACACATCTCCTGGCTGGGCCAAGCACTGATCTAGAAGACTTGCAGACAGCTCATAACATTTCCAGACTTCAGGTATCTTCCCTCTTGACTTACTGTTTCACTGCTGGCAACAAAGTTCTGATCCAAGGTTACAATCCGCAACTTGACTATAAAGCAAAAGGAAAACAGGACTGGCTGAAATGAGATCAAGTCTCTCAATAGTAAATAACAAGAACACATGGCTAAGAAAGATGTGTACACGTGCTTCACTGAGAGGATGTGGGCAGCAGATAGAGCCATCTATTCCTAGGCCTGTTCCCAAAGCCCTGCTAGGAACTGGAAGCCTGCTAGAAGAAAAAGTCTTAGGAGAGGCAGTGTGGGGCTTTCTGGGAAGGCTGGCTGTGCTGGTGGGAAAGAGCATTTTTCTGGACAGTGGACATATGGTGGGCCACTTAGTCTTGCCTGCAGTGAAGGTCATCCCAGTGGAAAGTGTGGAGAGGCATAGGGCAAACAGCTGAACCCTGTGGTGATCTGAGCTGTGCTAGGGCAGTGGTGGGACCTGCAGGACTGCAATCCTCACCTGAGGAAGTCTGTGGCAAAGAGAAGGATTTAGAGCCCTGACAGACAGTCATGGCTTTGACTGGAACAATCATGAGTATAACACCGTGGCTTCTAAATCTTTTCTCACGCATCAAGGAAAACACACAAGCCCTGTTCACAGTGGCATATGGCACGCTGACATAGGAGAGAGATATTCCCAAACCCCTCAAAGCCTAGAAGGAAGCCTGTGGCCCATCTCCCTTCCTGAGCAGGTCCTGCTCAGAAGACTAGAGAGTCCCCCTCATTTTGTGGCCTGAGGACCACTCTCTCTCTCTCACAAGACATGGCATTCTGTCCATACCAATCTGTCCAGGTTTGTACACAGGTTTGTCTGTCTGGATAAAAGTCTTCTTCTCTGCATGCTTGATTAGGACTTTCTGTTTCTTCTGGAACTCTGAGTTGGCTTCCATGACTGTGATAACAACAAAAGCCACTTCATCTGGGTTTCCAACAGGAGGAGGGACCTGCAGGTATAGTTATAACCATTATTCAGGGTGGGTCCCATTCACTGATCCCGAGGTTTTTGGAATAACAATTATGATATAACTTTTGGGTTGCTCTAGTTATTCTTGCCTGGAGGGACTTCACAGAACATTTCAAAATGTTTTCTAGAAGGGTAAAATATTAGTGGGGCTACATAGCAGAAAGGACACTGGCAGACCTATGCAGGCTGAAGCAGAAGATTCACTAGCCAATTAAGATGTCCTCATGGGAAGACACAATTCTTTGCATTCCTGCCCAGCAAGAGCAGAACTCATGAAATATCCACCCTAGTGAGAAGCCTTGAAAGTATCTTCCTCACCTGGAAGCTTGTGCAATGAAAGAAGGGGAGCTGAGAGATGGACTGAGTGATCAGAGTCTCATTCCCAGCTCTGCTTTGCAAGGTGACTGACACATGGATCGGGATTGCTTGCTCTCTGCTGAGCTGGAGACACACTGTCTCTGAGAAGGGGTAATAGAGCTGAGATGGTATTGCCACGGCATAGTTTCTGTTAAAAAAAGAAAAAAAAGAAAAGAAAGAGAAAAAAGGAAAAAAAGGAAGAAAGAAAAAAAAGTCAGGTTAAACTGACTTTCTAAGAGGGCAGATTTTGACCTGTATTTAGGTACTTCCTAACAGACTTCTGGTCTCTTCATTCCGCTGTCATGACACCAGTGGAACATGACACTGTTCTCATCTATGGGTACTGGAGACATTCACAGTGAGGCAGCACTATATGCTCCAAGCACATATAAAATCATAAAGTCACTGCCTTACAAACTGAAAGTGAAAATAAGGTGGAGGGACCTCCCCATGTCACCCTAGGGATCAGCAGCAGCTTGGCTCTCTTGCAGCTTTCCCAAGTCTACAATGTTTTCACTGAACCACATTAGATTATCACCATCAGTTTTGTTGGCTGGTTTTCCTACTGCTTTTGGGCTCCCAAACAATGCCCTATGTGAAGGACCCAGTGTCCCAGCTTCATGACCCAGGCACAGAGACTCATGAGCACCTTCACTTCAGCTCCTGACACTCTTTGCTCTCTACTTGCTCTCCCATCTCTGCATCTACTCTGAGCTGCGTCCATAACACCAAAAAGCTGTTCACAGTTTGTTTGTTTTCCTCTTTTACTGTACTGTAGCATCTAGGACCAACAAAAAGCCAACATTCAAGCAGATTTCAAAATTCTTATCACTGACTCCTCCCACTCACTGCCTCTGGACAGGCTCAGCCAGCAGCATGTTTTGCAAGAAGCAGAGGGCAGGACCTGGAAAGATCAGAAAAGCAGGACGAAGGGAGGTAACCTGCTGGCAGTTCTCTTCTGGAGCTCAGCACCCTGGCGAGAGGGAGTCAAAGTCCTGCTGGCTGTGAGCCTTTGACTGCTGTCACACTTGAGTGCTGCCAAGCTGCCTTGAGGATCTCAAAACACATACCAACAACATTTTGTTTTTCCTACTTGAGCTGACTCATGGCACCGCCCTCCTGCCACTTGTGCCAAAGGATGGGATGAGCACTAAAAATTCCCTGCCTGAAACCTCCCAAACCCCCCTTGCTCTTAATGATCCTTTACTCTGAAACATTTTCTTACACCCCTTTAACATTTCATCCCTTGTCCTTGCCTTCTTAGCTATAAAAGTAAGAAAGAACATCTCTGGGGCTGTCATCCAAGGGTCCCAAGATCCAAGCTGGATCATGAATCTATGAAAAAAAATTGGAATACAGGCAGGACAGCAGACAACCTATTGAAGCAAGTGGCATTTCCATAAAGCAAAGCTTCATGCTGAAGGTAACAGTGGCAAGCAGGCAGATGTACAGCATATCCTTTGCGTGGGAGCTTGTCAGCCTATGGAACATGTCCTAGAGGAAGTACTCCCACTGGAGAAGTTTTTTAAAACAGCAGGAGGGAACCCAGCTGCAACTCACTGCCATATTTTTCACTGTAACATCTACTGTTCAAGCACAGTCATGCTTCTGTTTGCGCTTGTGCCATGGCTGCAAAAGCAAACGCCTTCAAAAAAGCAAGAACAAGTTCACAAGCCAGGATATCACAGCAGTATCTGCTGGAACAGGAGTTGCATTCCTGGCAAAGTATACCAAGAGGAGCTGTGCTGGGAATTGTCCTTGACAGAGGTCTGAGAAAAGGCGTGGTGGGAGCAGATGGACAGCCAAGCCTGAACGAACACACTGCTTTACCAAGAGCATCCCTCTCAGATACTTGGGCTCGTGTTCGCTCACTTTGTAAAGACACTCAGCTTTGCTGGCTAAACTATTAAATGGTGACCTATGACTCTGGGAAGAAAAGCTTAGACCAAAGGAAACATATTCTGGAACACAGTAGGAGACATTAGGTATTGGCAGGTCAGAATTGGCACATGCAGAAAGCTGCCAGAGTCGTTCTGCCTGAGTCCTTGCTGAAATACATGGTCTACATCAAAGGTACTAAAGGAAGAGCCAATTAGCAGGGGGAATGTGGGGAAAGGGCACATGGAAATCAAGCAAAACCTTGGGAACGTGAGAAATTATGCCTCTCTGGAAAAACACTCCTCACCTTAAGACTTCTGTCCCATTTCTGTCACACTGCCACCCCCTGCCAGGATCCCTCACAGACTAGAGCACATTTGCAAAGCAATGAAGTTCTTACAGCATTGCAGGCATTCCAGCCGTGCTGGGCAGGAGAAGGATGCAGCCCCACAGGAAAATGATCCTCCACATAGCTGATTGCAGGTCGAATTCCTCCAAGGAAAGCTTAGCCACTCCTCAGTACCCCCTTCGACCCTGCTCCTGCTGTCTTCCTTCTCCCCCTCATCCAGAGCCGAAGGAGCACGCAATTCCTGCCCTGACTAGACGCCCGTTCCTCCCTTGGCTTCAAAACCAAGGTGGAGATCAGGCTGCTCGTGGCTGGAATGTGGGCGGGAGAAAGGGGTGGCGACAGTGTTTACTGCCTACAAACCAGAGGCAGCTGCTTCGAGACTTTGTAAGCCTTGTTGGTGTTTCTCTGGGAGAGGGCTTGTCTGCCTTAGGCAGCACAGCTGCCGGCAGCAGGAGTACTTAGTTACTATATTTGGTACAGGGGCTCAATATTTAAATTTTTTTCTCCAATTTTTTACTGGGACGTCATCAGAAACATTTGGATACAAATTAATTCTTTGTGATGTCAGTGGATTTTTCTGAGTGGTTCTTCTTCTGTAGAACTTCTTAGGTATTATTTGCTCCTTACTGAAATTTCACTCCTGACCTGCAGCCTCCAGCTGGACCAGCCCGGGGCTTCACATGCAGCTCTGCCAGTGTCCCCATTTGTCCCTGGAGGAAGGGAAGAACTTTAGCATTTTATTATCTTTTGATTGTCTTTCTGTTTTTTGTCCTGCTAGTTTAGACTTGAACTCAAACCCCATTTTAATTCCGGAGACTCAAATATCCCAGATCAGTGACATACAGTGCTTTAAACCTGAGGTTTATCTGCAATGTCAGTGCCAGGTTAAAGGCTGGTGTGCCCCTGTTACATCAGACTGTGGTCTAAGAGAGGGGGTGCTAAGCACACAGATGGGGACAGTGCCAGAGTAAATCCAGGGGATTGCTTCAGCCAGAAGCAAGGCACAGGTGGGTGGCAAATTCTCTCTGTGCTTGTGTACCTTTGGTTGTGCTCTGCTAAACACAACACAGGCCAGGACAGAATGAAGACCTCCACTTCCAAGTGAGGTTGTAACTAGAAGGCAAATTCATCCAAGTCCTGTGCCTTTCACTGCTGCCACTCAGGAGATGGAAACGCAAGAATGCAGTGCCTGGGAAGAGTCTGGAGGAGAGGGGTGGTGGTGTCAGTGTAGAATCACCTTATGGCTGGGGGAATCTGTCAGAAGACTGGGCATCCAGCTTGGGCTCCTGTAAAGTAGAGATTTGATAAAATATGTATGAACTTAATGTGTCATGCTTTATTTGGAAAGCCCTAACAGTGGAACTATGAGAGGAGTTGGCATAGGTAGCAGGAACTGCCCTGGAAAAGATTCAGTACCCAGGAGGATCAGATGTGGCTGGGATGGACGGGTGCACAGAGGTAGTGATGCATGGAATGGAGGTGATTTGAAAGATTTTTACTCCAAGCTCAGAGTAATGACCAGATGAGGGGAAGATCACTAATGTTGCATTTGAAAAGCTGAGGATGCTTTTTACGAGCTGAGGACAGTAGCTGATGTGCAGATTTGGCTCTCATCAGATACTACAGCCAGGATCCCAACCAACCACAGATGAGATGAGACTCTCCCAAGTCCCCTTCAGCCTGAGGTAGAGATATGTATTTCCACATATCCCTTCTCAGTGTCCTGGCACCCACGGCCTGGAATACCACCTGAATGTAAATGTGGGTGGAGAACTGTGCTATGTGACCTTCACTCTGCTGTTGGTGGGAGCAAGTAAATATTAGCTAACGTCATTGGCCTAGAAAAGATATTATCGCCATATATTAACTCCCCTACTCTTTGAACCTAGGAGTATCTGAGGGGGTATTTAGGATTGCTCCAACCCATCTGTACATGCAGTTCTCTCCTCCAGTGTGGATCTTGTCAGCTGTCTGTTCCAGCCCAAGCAATGGGAGCACCACTGCTCCTCTTAGTCCTGACCCTATTCCCAGTTGCAGCTGCAGCAAGCCTGGAACCGTGAGACTCTCTCCTTTTGATTTTGGGGGGCTTGGTGGAAGGGCCTGTTGCTGAAGGGCGGTGCTGAGTGGCTGCACTCTTTGCCATCACAGAGCTGGATGGTGGGGGCCTGGCTCCCAGGGAGGCTGAGCAGAAGCAGCTCCTGCAGAGTCCTGGGCATTGAGCACTGCTGCAGGGGCAGCCCCTGGTGTAGGCTTGTGCAGGAACTGCACTGCACACACCACAGAGCTACAGAGGCCACAGGAGTTTTGCCTCTGTTCATGCTGTGCTGGTGGGGGTGAAGTCTGGTGTGAGGACTGAAGCCTTCTGCCTCAGCCACTGAATGTTTGGCTTCTTTGGCTTCCTCACGCAGCCTTGCTCAGTGTACTTGCAACTGGAGCATCGTGGACTGGGCAGCTGTGTCCTGGCTGGTGGCAGGGTGGTGACACAGAGAAATTGGGAGTTCTCTATACTGGACAAATTCCTCCTTTCTCATTTGGAAAGGAGCATAAAAGCACTAAACTTCCTTCAATGCTGTCCTCCAGACATTTCTCACCCTTGGTCTACCTGTTCATGAAAGCAGCAGAGATGGATTCTGGCCTGTCCACCTCAGCCTCTGACTTGTTTTTGAACATGTACTGCTCTCTTCTAGTCACTATATGGTGGTGTTCCCTGCTATCATTCAGCAGTCCCACGAAGAGAAGCTCCACATTCACTTCAGCTCCCTAACTGAGGCTGTCCACCTGGCTGTCACCTTGCAGACAAAAACCCAGAATCACTCACTGGTGGAGCAGGATGTGGAGAAGCCAGGCACTTCTCAGAGCATCACCTTCCAGGTGAGTGTAGATGTGGCTACTGATTTGACAGTGGATGCTTTCATGTTCACACAAGAGCATGGCACTTCTCTGGGTACACTGTCCTTTTCCTTGCCATAGGTTCCAAGCAGGCTAAGTATATTTCCCTACCAGTTCTAGGCAAAATACAACAGTGTCCTGGAGTCTAAGATAGTAGGGAATCTTTCCTGTGTAGAAAAAACCCTGTTCTTTTGATCTGTATTAGCACATTTCATCCTACTTAAAGCATGGTGCTAAACATTTATTTTCAGTTTACTCGGTGTTTTCTCCCTAAAAGTGCTAGTATATCACAGAAAAAGTCAATGCATTGGGAATACATTATTTTCATCCTTGTTTCCTCTGGAGCCTGCCCTTTCAGCTCCAAGAGGACCATTCTGCTCTAAAGCTGCATCTACATTGCCAGATGTAGTTGCAGCCTGTGCAGACATTGAGCTTGCTTTAATTTAGCTGTGATGGTGCTGAACCCACAATGAACTGAATTTCACTGAGGCAGTCTGGATATTCTGGAGTGGCTTGAGTTCCTGTCATTGCTAACTGCTGTAGTTAGCTGATCTAGACACACTGACTACAGAACCTTCAGCTACATTTCTGGAGAGCCATGGAGATGAGTGTGATGCTGAGGCTCTACAAACTGTCCCTGTCTTCCTCAGACTGCACAAAGTCACTGTGCCTGTGCCCTGATTGCCCTGCAGACTCAGCAGAATTCAAGGAGGGGCTGTAGCCACTTTTGGTTTTTACATCAACACGACAATGATTAACCAAGTGTTTGGTGCCAGCCCTTAGGAGAGAGCAAGTCCTGGTTCTGGAAAGCCAAGGAAGTCTGCTGTTAGCAAAAAAATAAAAAAAAAACCCAAACAAACCCACCACCAAAAAAATCTTTCTCCTGCTGAGCTCAGTCTTTCTGATGCTGAGATGTCCTGTGTTTGCCTCATCAGTATCCCATGTCCCATTACTTCACATCTGACTTTCCTATGGTTTTACTTAGTTCCATAAAACTCTCACATCTGTGGTAAGTGGGAGAAGGACATGTTGGTCAGTTCACTATTAAGTTCATGAAGAAGGCAGTGACTGCTTCACCCTAGAATCACAAGTGGGTTACAGAGTCATACAGAGGAATTTGGACTCTGAAGCTTGGGGTTTTTTTAACAGTGAGATGACATCTTATATCTGTGATAAGATGCAAAGTTTCTGATTATTTTTTTTCTATTTCCTTGTGTCAATCAACAGGTGCCAGAGCTCATGTTAATTCCAAAGAAAACAGATTACTCTGAGACAGAGGTAGGATATGTCTCTTGTCTGCCTCTCCTCTTACAAATTAGAGGGCTTCAGCCTCTCCTGTGCCTGAGCCATGTTAATGTTGGAGATGCAGGGTGGGAAAGATAGTAAAGAAGAAAAATAAATGTGCAAAGCATCAAACAGGACAAGCAGAAAGGTAAAGAAAAGAGAATGAAGAAGCTGGACAAGAAAAAGAAGACTATGACTAGGGAAAGGAGAGACTTAAATCACAGGAGATGAAAGGAGGAGGGGGACATTGGAGATTTTGAAAGGACAAGTGCTTCTGGTTCTCTTTCAAGCTCTTTGTAGTCTGAGGTAATTTGTGGTTTGTTTTTTTTTTTGACCTGACAGTCAGAGGAGGTGGCTTTTCTGCATGTCCTGATCCACACTGGAGACAATGTGCTCCTTGAGGGTCACAAAAAAGTTCTGGTCAAGCCCCAGAAGAACATAATTCTGATAGAGACAGACAAAGGCTTATACAAACCTGGAGAAACAGGTAAGGCAAGAAGGTGGCATGTGGAAATGGGGAGGGAAGGGTCAAGATAGCAGCCACACATGGAGGGAAGATTTCACCAAGTGCAGCAAGCTAAGGTTGTTGGAGATCTCAATTATCCAGTGTTTCTAGCAACAGTCTGAGTCAGGATGTTCTCCTCCAAGGTGTGCTACACCAAATTCCCAGCCTGCTGCTCCTGGGTGTTGTTTTGGTGTCATATCTCTAGTGAGACCTAAAGGGAAAGCCAGCACTCTGCAGGACACTGGACAGCCTTGAAGACTGTTGTTCATATTGGAGTAAAACCTAGCGTGTCAGTTCCAAGCTGTAGAATTAGAGTCCCCACAGTCTTCACAATATGAATGGACTTTAGACAGACCCCACTATAGACAACCCTACTGTTTACCCCAGCTTTGTAATCTTTCTGGGTAAAGGCAGTGGGTTTCTGCAGCACACAGCTGTTTATAAGCATCCCAGACAAAGCCCTCTGGGGTGGGAGAGGCTGGGGAGGGCTGTTTGGGAAAAGACCTGAGTATCTCTGAGGTAAACACAGAGACATGAATACTGGAGCATAGGAAAGGAGAAGCAGGTTTGTGCAAGGACATGTTGCAGCCAGAATGCTTTATTATGTTTTTCTTTATATCTACAGTGAAATTTCGAATTGTGAACCTTGATGAGAACCTTAAGGTCATTAAAGATGAGGTGAGTATCGCCTTGTGCCTTTCTAGAAGTAGGACCTTCAGTGTGAGACACATTGAGAGGCTCATGAATGAGATATCTCCCTTCATGCCTGTTAAACCATAAGAATAAATTATCTTAGGAGGAAACCACTCATTCCTTGGAGAAAGACCAGTGTAAGCTGGCACAGAGGGAGGAGGAGACGTACTGTGGGGTCTGGATGGGGCAGAAATTTCTGCTCAGGGACCCATGTCAGGCAAAGTTCTTTATACTGGTTCACATGGATGCTGTTTTACAAAACTGAGGTTGTGTTTCTCTTGTTTTTACAGTATTCCCAGATATGGCTGCAGGTAAGTGACAAAGAAATGACCAAAGGGATATGTCTGTCTCTTCTACTGTAATCTTTCACTGCCAGAGTTGTGCCACAAATGTAACTTCATGAAGTTATGGTTATAGTTCAGGTTCAGCCATAGGTTTTTCTATGTGGTCAGCTTGGGTTCTCCTCAGACCAGTGCCTCTGTGGTGCACATAGCTCAGCAAAAGACAGGGCAGTACCAAAACTTTGCCCAACACCCTGGCTGCACAGAGCACAGGGATAGGCTCTCAATAGACACAGCACAGCTGCTTCTCCTTCCCATGGTGTTATGATGTTGCCACTTCCCAGTAGCTTTACTGTTCTTGGCAGTAATTCCAATGTTTACTAAAATAGTACTGGAGGGAAGCGAAGGTATCTCTCCTGGTGATCCTCTCTCCTGGGTCATGTTTAAGCCCTTGTAGTGCCTTCTTGTGCCTGAGTATGGCTGGACCTGCCAGGTACTTGTGTTCCCAGCATGACTTGTGTCTCTGCGTGTCCTTTCCCAAATAGGATCCTGAATACAACCGTATTGCTGAGTGGCTGAACGTAAAGTCAAATCATGGCATTGTGGATCTATCCTTCCCCCTGGCATCTGAAGCATCCCTTGGGAAGTATACCATCTCAGTGCAGAAGGACATGGCTCAAAAAACCTTCAGTGTTGAGGAATATGGTGAGACTCCAGCATCAGAGGGGAGGGAAAAGCAGTGTGGGTAGCCGGAGGAGAGAGCAGGGAGATGCAGCTGTGCTCTTCCCACCTTTTGCCTTGGGAGAACAACAGAACGGGGACAAGGACGGATGGGTCTTTGTGCACACCTCACAGGGGGCTGGAGGTTCTGCAGCTGCACAGGGTACGAAGGAGAGGCCGTGGGCTGACATCTCACTCCACCTGCATCTGGGCCCTGTAATGAGCACATTTTGCTGCTCATTGCCAGCCTTTTCTGCACTAGGTTTGTCATCCACTCCAGTCAGCTGCTGTAATTGGAAGTGGAATCATGTCTTGGTCCCATTAATTGGCATTGGCAAAGACAAAACCCTGTGCCATTAAGGGTTTAAGCTTGACTGAGCTGGAGTAGAAAGCAGTCCCATGTGCAATTGCAGCAGCAAATACAGGGTGGTGTGGCTGGAGGGAGTAACTCGATTGCAGCATGGTAATGAGTAACTGGGGACATCACTGTCTTTCCCTCGTCTGGACTGCAGCTATAACACAATTTCTGTCAGTGTCCATACTCATCCATACCATCCATTGTTTTTTCCTCCATCCTTATCTTACTCTCTTCCATACAGTGCTGAAAAAATTTGAGATGAAAATTGAGCACCCTCCACATATCACTACAGCAGATGAGGAATTTCAGCTGGTTGTCTGTGGCAAGTGAGTACATGATACCATTGTGATCTCTGCCCTTTGACTCCACTGTCACCTCCAGATTGCTCATAAAAAAGAAGTGGTCTTCCACTTGTCAGTATGATCTTTTTGCATTACCCTGTGTCTTGGGGAGACATATCACTCTCTGGAACGGGATCCTTCTCACACCTGGTCACTTCCTGTGAGGCTGAAGGACACTAAAGATGCTGGATATAGTGGGTGGAGAGGGATGCAAAATGATTTTGAAAGATGAGCTAAAGTTCCTGAGCAAACAAGGTACAAAGCAAAGCTCTCCGGGCTCCACTTCCCCTGATGAGGATGGGAGGTGTCCTATATCAATATTTCTGCTGACAGTCAACAGACTGTCTTTTGGTGAATGTTTCTCTCTTTTGACATAGGTATACTTATGGGAAGCCTGTTCAAGGGAAAGTAGAAATTACTCTTATGACACACTCCCAGGCCATGGAAGACAATTTTACAAGTTCAGAGATTCAGAAGCAAAACAGCTGGGTAGGTGAACAAATAGGAGATCAAAAAGTATCGTGTGCTGGAAATGTGTTTCTGCCCCCTTAACCTGCCTCAATGCACCTCAGATGGGCACCAGCCTGTTCATTCTGGTGCCTTCCCAGTTGCTGGACATGATCAGACTGTTGATTCCTCTTCCCATAACCCTGTTGCTTGAATTACTGCTCTAGCTGGGCATACCTGACTCCGTGCTTCGGGAGAAGGTGTAAGCTGTGGGAAGCAGTGGTGCCTGGGACCTTTTCCAAGGGTCTGTATCACACTGTGTGCAATCAGATCACCCCATCACGTGGGGCTATTCAGAGCACCAGCCTATTCAGCCCTGTGACCACTCCCACCAATGAGCAGGCTATCAGAGCATCACATGGACTGTGGATCCATGCCCTGTTTCTTGCTCTGTCCCTGCACAAGATGGGTCATTTTAAGCTTGCTAGTGTCTGGTCTGAAATTATGTCCATTGCTGGTTACATTTTCTTCTCATCTGTGTCTATTATTTTTTGTGGTTATGCTTCACATTTGTTTTTTTCCCACGGGTTTCAGATGCAGCTCTTTTGGCCTGAGAGCCACAGGAAAATATTTCTAAATGTCAGACCAGCTAGCAATGAGCCAGAATATAAAAATCTAGCTGGATCTCTGCATCTTTTAAAATGCACTCCAGCTGGAATGCTGTGCAGTCTTAGCTGTGCAAAACATTAGCTGAATGCCAGCTCCACATGGCATGTAAGAGGCCCTGAAAGGTTCTGAGGAGCACTTCACAGGCATGGCTAGAAACACTGGCTATACCCAGGCTCTGCTTCAATGATTGGCAAAGCTCTTGCCATCTGTACCTGGCAGGATGCCTGTGTTTAATATGGCCATGTCACAGGCATGGTCATGTCTGGAAAGCCACACTGTCAGGTTTTATTCATCAGGGCCACAGCATTTCAGGGAGATCTTTAGCTCACATAATGAAATTCATGCTCTCTCAGCTACAGGATTTGGGCTGAGTCCAGTCTCCTGAGTTTCTCTGTGACATAATTAACCCTGGTGTGATTTGCCTTAAGTACTTTTTTTTTTGCCACTTTCTTGGTGATTGTTTAATCCAAGCATATTGATTTTCTTCTCTGCCTAAGGGTGTCCATGATGGGTTTCTGCACTTAGGGTTTGGGAGCTTTCCTCTGTTCCGAAAATATCTGGAAATATTTCTTTAGGATTGCCTGGCGTCTGTGGAACAGTTTGTCTTCCTCCACACCACACTCTTTCTCTGTTCTCCTCTCTCTGCAGACAAATAAGGATGGCTGCACTATTTTCACAATGAAGACAGAAGCTCTGGAAATAAATGAAGCTGACAGCTATATAATTGCAGTAGGAAAAATGGTGGAAAATGGAACAGGTACTGGATAATACGTGGAGCATTCTCTTCTTCACAGGCAACATTTTTGGTTTTGGTCTTTATGTGGCAGTGGAATTTCTTTTGAAAAAGTAACTTGAAGGTTCCCAAATCTTCTGTCATGGAAATAGTGTCTATTCTAGTACCTCCTCCATCTGTTTTCATCAGATTTCCTAATCCTCTCCACTGTTCACCTCCCTTCCCATGTGTATAAATTTTAGTGATTGCCTAGACACCAGGGTGTTCCTCAGCCAGTTGCAAAGTGTTGGACTGTTTATAACTAAACAGTCATCTAGTTTCCCTTTATCTTCAAAAAACATAAACAAATAAACATATAAATAAATACTTATAGGCTATGATGCCTCATGTCATGAAGCAGGAAGCCCAGAAAGCTTGATGGAATCATGTCCTAGAAGAATGTATTTTCTCTCCTAAATTTAGAGGTTGTAGATGTCGTAGGTAGTGTTGAAGTACCTTTTTTACTTCTGCTTCCCTAAGAGCACTGCTTCAGATTCAACAGATTTTTCATCTCCCCATCCAGAAGCCCATTCTGTGGAAACGGCTCTAATTCCTGTCGCAACGGTAATGAAATCTGTAGAGTTTATCAACCTCCATCCATTCTACAAACGTGGGATACCATACACAGGGAAGGTAACATTCACGGATCCCTTCTCTGCTCAGAATGCATCACAGATACAACCTTTTGTAGGAAGAAAGGAACAGTCTCCAGGAAAGTAAATGCTGCTCTGTTGGCACCCAGAAACTAGGAGTGAAGCCTCCTGTAGAAGAAATTTTTTTCTCCCCATCCTAACATAGTACATTTCCTGGACTGGAATTCTGGAGCCAGCTGCAGTTTCTGGAGGCTTCCCCAGGAGCATCTCCTGAAACTAATCTGTGCATATGGGATGGGGGTGTCGTCAGCAGGCACGTAACATTCCCTTTGGACGAAACCTCATGGTAACTTGGCAGAAATCTCTAAAGCCTTGCATATCAGTTCACTGGCAGTCATTTCTGACTCAGGTCCCCTAGGTGATGCTAGGACTGCTGTCCTGGGGCTAGAAACACTTCCGCCTGGGCCAGTACAGACCCCAGCACGGAAGGCAAGGAACAGCAAGAGTTAAGTTGTTGAGGACAAATCTCTTTCTGATCATCAAAGATCCTGCAGCATTGTCCAAGAAACATCTCAAGATCTGAGGAATTTTCCCCCAATAGAGGTGTCTCATTTGCCTGGGTTACTACTTTGTTCCAGTCCTGAACAGCTTCAAATTGTTGGTTTCTTGTATTAATTGGACTTTTATTTGGATCCTTCCAACCGGTCTGAAAGCTAGAAAGGCTGAGGGAACCCAGTGATAGAAGCAATTAATATTAAGCACTGGCAGTGCCTCAGAGTCTGGCCCAACAGGATATTAACTTGTCCCCTTCCCTACAGATGTTCTGCCACAGCGCAGAGTCTCCCCTCCGAAATGAAACAGTCCATCTAATAGTTGACGTCAATGATGAGAAGACACATCTGTCACTCCTCACAGATGAGAAGGGGGAAGCTCACTTCACACTGGATACCACCAGCTGGAACAGCACAATGGTTTCTCTGAGGGTGAGTATCAGCCACTGAAAATCTTTTGTCTGGTGTGGGGTGTGTCCCATAAAAAGATAAAAGAGGAAAACTGAGGTTGTGGTCAAATCTACTAGGCTTATATTTTTTGCTAAAACTTTGTAAGAGGAGATCTCCTAAGAGACTTTAAAATGACATTCCAACAAATTATTTTAAACATACAGATGTGCAGTCTGCCATCAGCTCAGGTGACAACAGTTTCAGCAGGTGTCTAAGTTCCCTTGCATCACTTGGTACTAATTGTATTGCCACCTTGTGTTTATGTGCTCCGAAGGGTACCTACAGCCCTCCAAGTGACAACAGTTCATTTTCTGGTGAAATTGAAGGAGAGGATCTCTACTGGCTGAAACCTTTCTACTCTGAGAGTGACAGCTTCCTTGAGATCAAGGCCAAGAATGATGTGATGTCCTGTGATCAAGAGCAGGAAGTGCATGTGGATTACATCCTTTCCCAGAATAAACTCAGCACTGAAGAAGACCACATTGATTTCTACTACTTGGTGAGCACAGAAGACAGCTGATTCTCAGGGCAAGGTTATGCTTAGTGGCATTTTACCCTTTTCTTACAGAACAGAGATACTCAGAGGGAAGGTAAAGCTGCTCGTGGACAGTCAGTTTGTGACTTCTGTTCTGCCCAAACCTGTGCCTGCTTTCCAGTTCCTGGACCTGCTCCTAGCCCTCAGCTGCGTTGCTTTGTTATCCATGTCTTGACCTGAGCTTGGGTGATAGATGTCTGCCATTTGCCCTACTTTCTCTTATGTCCGCATGGATGGCAGTGGCTGGGCAGAGTTCCCAAACTCTGCCCAGAATGTGTGCCCCAGATGTCTATCTGTGTCTGGGGCAATCAGCCTGAGAACTAAGAGGCAATCTGTGGGGCAGCTGACATTGCCCTGCCTGTATCTTTGCAGGGAAAAGCTTGAAAGGCCTTTGCACAGGGCCTTGATGCACACCAGAGGTATGTAATAGTGTTTTGATGAAGTCCACTGCCAAGGAAGTGAGTCAAAGCAAGGGTGTGACTAAAGCCTAGCCGAGAGGTTATGACTGTCTTGGTTACTGAACTGGACTCACTTGTACAATCAAGAACCATGGGACCCTAGTAATGCAAAGATCAGAGTCCACTGGGTCTTAAGAGCGGCTGCCCATAGCTTCAGAAGTACCTCTGGCTTTGCAAGCAGCCCCACTTTCTCATGGCCTAACCAACACCTCTCAAGTCCTACCCAGCTATACCATCAGCATCTCTGCTGCAGAGCTCTGCAAATCATGTCCTGCCAGAGGAACTTCTGAGGCAACATTTTTCAGACATCATCCTCTCTTTTCACACTCTCCTCATGCTCTCTGAATAGACCCTTGAATGGTGCTTCTCTTTGCTCTTTAGGTGATAGCAAAAGGCAAGATCCTTTTCAGCAGAGAGAAGAAGGTTCCAATTACCCAGCATGAGAGTGAGTAAAAACATGGGAAGTTAAGTGTCTCATGACACATCCCAGAAAACTGACTGCTCTCCCATGACTCTGTCTGCAGGTCTTATTCTTATCCACAGGTGGGAAATATTGAACTGAGTTCTTAGTGGTGATCCTTCTCCCAAGACCAACACAATCCCCTCTCAATTCAGTGTCTTTCTAGGCAACTGTCCTCCTTCTGTCTTGTCTAATTGATCTAATATCCAATCTTATGACTTTGCTGCTAACTTGTACCTTTGGAGAAGAGGTCCAAGTCAAAGAAATGGCTGGTATGCTTGGTTTATTGTTAATTTGTGACATTGTCTGTGTGGGGTGTTCTTATCTGCAAGGAAGAAATTATCAAGTCCCTCTTTTGATTCTTAATGTGTGTCCCACTCCAATAATTCGATTTGTTTGGATGTTGTCCCTCTGTTCCTTGCTGCTGTCTAGCGCAGATCTGCAGGGCTCCTTCTCATTGACTCTGCCTGTTGGCAATGACTTCCTGCCTCACATCAAGCTTCTGGTGTATGCGGTCTTCTCGGACGGAGAGGTGGTGGCTGATGTGGAGCAGTTTGAAGTAGAAAAGTGCTTTAGACATAAGGTGAGCAGAAATCACACAAGGAGTGTGATAGCATCGTTGATGTGCTCTGGTCTGCTGTAGTTCCTGGTCCAGTTTTATCCTAATCCAAATGGTGTAAGCTGGATATATGCAAAACCAGATGCCGGGTATTTTGGGTGGGAAACAAGACAGGTAACGTCCTTCTTGAATTCCTAGTCCTGCTCTCCACAACACCAACTGGCAAGCTTTGCTCAAGGGGTAAAGCAGGTCCCCTTGAACTCATTTTTCCCCCCCATTCCCTGTTACTGAATTGGGAACACTCTGTCTCTTATATGCACCCTAACACAGAAGAGAAACCTGTCTGCTTAGCTCCCTGTGGTAGTTCTGGATTAGGGGGTGGTGGATGTGTGGTGGTGGAGGAATTCTGGCTAGGGCTGTGTGCACTGCAGCCTCTTTAACCTTCCCAATGGATTTCCAGGATGGCCTGATTCAGCACCTCATCCCCCTTCCCTACCTTATTCAAAGTCTTTGCTACCCAGACACATAAGAGTCACAGCGTCCCACTGTCCAAGGCTAAGCCCCCAGACCTTGTCTTCTTTTGCAGGTGGCACTGGAATTCTCACACAAGGAGGAGGTCCCAGGATCAGAAGTCAGACTGAACCTCAAGGCTGCTCCAGGGTCCTTGTGCTCTGTAGGAGCTGTTGACAAGAGCGTCCTCCTGAAGAAGAACCAAACCCTAACAGCAGACAGCGTGAGTGCAGCCTGCCGTGTCCAACCCCCTGACGTCTGCCTGCCTTCTGCCTCCGTGCATGGGCAGCAGGAAGCCCACAGCACATGCCAGGACAGCCACAGTGTTAGGTGGCTGCCCTGCCATGCCCCTTCTTCGGCCTCTTCTCAGCAGTTATGGAGTGATTGTGTTCCTCATCCTCTGCTCTGTGCTCTGAGCCTCTGCCTGAAGGGTGGTGGATGCTACATGGCACTGCAGGGGGGAGGCAGGGAGAGCTGCTTCAATGAAATGCTGGTGCTTTCTGCTTGGAGGGAGAGTGCTTAGCAGCCTGCCTCACATCCACATCTCTGTTCTACCATCTTCCACCAAACAGTGAGGTTAAGCCTTTAAAATGGAATTCTGCCCTGGCAGGCTCCTCCTATCCCTCTGCCCCAAGCACTGCTGAGTTATACCGTGTGACAGATCAGTGGTTCCAAGCAGTTCTTTAGAAAACAGTAGCTAGAGGAGAGCACCCAGAGCACACAGTGGCTGGTGAAAAGTGGTCAGTATTTTGTCAGCACCCAGGTGGATTCTGAGAATCAGAAGGGTTAGAGGCACCTATCTTAAAGCAGCTGTGTGTTTCAGAGGAATGAATTTAAAACTTGGAGCAAAAATACTGCAAAAATTGAAAATCCTAACATAAATCCACAATGTGTACCAGAGGTAAAACAAGTATATGCCTCATGCAAAGCTGTAAGTTAAATTATAGCAGTACAGTGTATTATAAAGAAGCCTCACCAAATCCAGGGGGACGCACTACACCTGTTGATAGGGGCCACAGTGTGACCTGGTGGTCTATTTCATAGGGATGCTGTCCTAGTGCAGAGCACTTGCATCATCTACTAACAGGTATTTAAAGTAATAATCTTTAAATATGTAAGTCAGGTGTGCCTTGTGTTTAAAGTGAAGCATTTTTATCCTAATTTTGTACCCCGGTGTTGAAAGGCTTGAAGTGTCTAGCAGCCTAAAAGCTGCTTGTTTACATCCACTGCTTGGATTTATGTGCTTTAGTATATATTATCCCATATATGTCCTTTATATTATGTCCTTTAGTGTAAGCTGGGTCAGTGCCAACTTCCTCAGCTGCAAAGCTCTTCAGTATGTTAATAGAGGGCTGCAACCCAAAAGTTTGACCCATACATGTGCTTGTTGGCCAGCTCTGTTTGAAGGCCTGTGTTTTTCCGTTGCAGTTGTATGAGAAAATTTTCAAGGACAGCTTCACGGTTGGAGGACGAGGCTTGCCTTACCGCTTGGAAGACTTTGAGGCATACCCTTGCCTGCCCCAGCAGCCCAGCCCTCACAAAAAGGCTCGGATGGGTGCACCATGGTACCAAAGCGAGGCTGATGTCTATAACCTGTTTAAGGTGAGTGCCTGAACCTCCTCTAAACATTTCCTGAGCTGGTGAGTTCCAATATGCTGTCCTGAATGCCTACAAGAAGTCGTCTGTTCCTTGTTGTTCAGTGTAGCCGCACTCATTTGGCCCACTCATCATGGGGAAAGGTGAGTAAGCACAGTACAAACCACCTGATAATAAAAAAGATAGTGCAAAAATGAACAAATTTACTTCATAACTACAAAGGGGGAGAGGCAAGAATACAGCAGTAATACCTGAGCACCTCACCATATTCTGTCCAATCACCACTTGGTTATTATTGTATTTACAAACTTACTTTGTGTTTCACTGAGTGTCTCCTTACTTATCCTCAAGCAGTTTAAATAAAAGGAAGTCTTGCACAGTTTGGCTTTATAGCTAACTGTCAAGACAAACAACGAAACAAACTAACGTGCTAACAAGCATGATAGCCAGAAAAGTGTTAACATGTCTGCTAACTGAAATGCGAGAAGTGCTGCTTCTGGCAGAATGCTCTTTAATAAAATATATGCAAGCTGAAGCACCACAAAATAGGAGAAGAGGGTAACAATACACTGAAAACAACCCAAAATGTAGTCTGAATTGCATGGGTTTCTTAAGTTGACAGAACTCTACCATAAAAATACAGACCCTGATGCCCTTCAAAAGGCATGTTACTGTGCTGTCTCCTAGATGCTTATTCCTTAGACTATGTGTCATTGCTAGTGTCAGGCATATGAAGTGCACATCTAGTTGAAATCTATTTGTATGAGAAGTAATAGTTGGTCCCAGTATTCCTCAGAAACCGGTTTCCATTCCTCATGCACTGGTCAGAGCCTGAGCCTGTAAGGTTATGCATATAGACATAAACAAGCAGAATTTAAAAGTGTTTCACCACTGGCCACCAGCCCCCATTTGGTACCCATGTTCATGAGATAGTTTTAACGTTCCTTGTTCCCTTTTATTTATCAACTATTTACTGTCTGTACTATTTTCCCAGAAACTGCGCATGAAAATATTTACCAACACTAGAATCAAGAAACCTGTTTCCTGTGTGCTTCCAGACTTTCATAAAAAGATATATCTAGCAAAAGAGTCTACTGTAGGTAAGGAAGAGACATGTCCAACTTCTTGAGTGAAGCATCTTCCCTCTCCCAGTCCTGGCCAGCCTGCAGCTGAGACAACTGGCCCCCACCCTGCTGTGTTTCTGCTTTGTGTATAAGAGCAGCAAAGCTTGTGTCCATTTCAACGGACCCGATTTACAAATCACAGGTAGAAGCTCAAACCTCCATGCTTTCTTGGTGTCCCTGTGTTCACTGTTTTTCATGCAAAATGTAATGTGCTCTCTGCCAGCACTTTCACAGATTATTTAAAGGAGTGTGACTCCATTTTAGCGTGCTGTCTCCCGCTGGATCCAGACCAAATTTGGATCCGTGAGACTGAGCCTTGGGCTAAACTTTATCCAGCTCTGTCTCCCTAAAGCTCTGTTCCCCAGAGATACCCACACTGTGTCAGATTCTCATTGAAACACCAGCCCTGTCCACTCATATTCTGTGTCACAAAACATTTGTGGGTTGTGTTAGATTGCCTGTGAATGAAGAGCTAGTTTCACCTGTACCTATATATGCTGTTTTCTGAGGTATCACTTGCTTTCTACTAGGCATCCAAGCTACCCATGCTGACTCTAAACCTCACTCTGATGGCAAGGAGAAGCCAAAACCACGGACGCTCTTCCCAGAGACCTGGATTTGGGATTTGGTCTCTGTCGGGTTGGTAACAGCCTCTGCCTTCCTTCCCCAGGGACACTCCAGGAGTATTCTGACTGCTTCTAAGCAAGTCCTCTCTTCTGCTTCCTGCTGCAGGGGTGATGGACAAGCGTCTCTCCAAGTTGCTGTACCTGACACCATCACAGAATGGAATGCCAACACCTTCTGTGTTGCCGATACTGGCTTTGGCTTCTCGCCTCTGACCTCTCTTAGGGTCTTCCAGCCATTCTTCGTGGATGTATCACTGCCATACTCTGTGATCCAAGGAGAGACTTTCATGCTGAAAGCCACTGTCTTCAACTACCTCAAGGACTGTATCCAGGTGAGTTCCCCCAAGCAAGTTTCCCCAATGACATGGCCTGTGTCAGAACAAAAACTTGAGCCCAAAGGCAAGCTCTGAGCTCCTTAGGAGCCCTAGATGCTGGTATCTGGGCCATAAAGCGCAACGTCGCACTTTATGACCCAGGGTATTTGCTGCTTGGTGCAGTGCCTGTTACTAACACTAACCCAATGTGTGCTTATACATCCAACACGCTCAGGTCCACACCACCCTCACAGAGACCCCAGAACTAAAGGTGGATGCCTGTCCAAGCTGCCAGTTCACCAGCTGCCTCTGTGCCAATGAAGCAAAAACCTTTGTGTGGAAGGTGACTGCGACCAGGCTGGGTGAGGCTGGGCAGAGGGATGTGGGGCAGCTCGTGGGAGGAGTGGTGGAATTTGCCCACGTCTGCATGTCTGGACCTCATGCTCGTACATACAGCTGTCTGCTGCAAGTGCTCAGCAACATGTCCCTGTGCTCCCTGCAGGCAGAGTGAATGTCACCGTGAGCAGCGTGGCAGAAGAGTCACACGGTCTGTGTGGTAACAGGATTGCTGTGACACCTTTTCAAGGAGGGACAGACACAGTGATAAAATCTCTGCTTGTGAAGGTTGGTCACATCTCAGTGTAGAGAACCCCTGGGGACAGCAGTTTGTGCCCTGGGGCAGTCAGCAAGATGCTAAGAGGAAGTTTAGCCCCTTCTTGGACATCAGACAAACTTGCTGAGGCAGGGTGACTTCCTTTCCTGTCTTCCCTATCTGAACTACTCTTTCTCCATCTGCAGCCAGGAGGTGTCCTGCAAGAGAAGACCCAAAATGCCTTTCTCTGTCCTGCAGGTAGGGGACAAAAATTCCTGACTGCCATTGATCATGAGACCAGGATGGAAGGGACAGGGTTACTGCAAATACCCAGAGATGGGGGGGAATTAATCACAGAGCAAGCACTGGTGGCACCATCCTGCCTGGGAGAACAACCACTGTAATTTGTCCATGTCAATCTTTTACCTGGCAAAATTTCCTGTATTGAGGCATTTGTTTGCAAGTCTTAGCTCCTGTGACTCGATGTCACATTATGCTTCACCTGGGTCTCCTTGGATGTTACACTTGTATGAATGGCTTCTTCCATGGGATGAATGTCTGCGTTCTGCCCTCCTCAGATAACACCATCTCTGAAGAGTTCTCCCTGACTCTACCTGCAGAAGTGCTGGAGGGATCTGCCCGAGTCACGTTCTCTGTGATTGGTGAGAAAGGCTTTCCCTGCTCTTGGGTCTGTAGTGAAAAAAACTTCCACAAAGCTTTGGCCTTATTGAGGCATTGACCCAGCTCCTAATGAGATCATTTGTAAGGGGTGTGATGTTGACCTCAGAAATGTCGATCAAGTAATCTTTTCCAATATTTACTCCTCTTATAAGGAATGATTCTAGGTGATCCCCAAGTGTCTGGAGGAAAAGGCACAAAACAGGATATTCTCTCTGACTTCTGTCACTGCCATCTGCCTAAGTGAACCAAAACCATCCCTGCATATTTCCACCAGCTTTGTCTCTGTAATTCCTTTCCCACCTTGATACCCACTCAGGAATGACAGCTCTCTTTACCTTTCTTCAGACCCCCTTAAACTTCCTTTCCTCCTCCCAGAACCATGATGTCTTCCCTTCCTGTGCTGGCCTAGTGTAGGAGGGGTCACCAGAAATCTCAATCATGTCTGTTCAGGCAGGGACTGGCTCTTTTCTAGGATCCCAATAGAGTCTAGGGAAGGCAGCAGTCCTTTTGTTTCACACTGCTCAGTGTCTGTGCTTTTCCTTTCTCGTGTCTCTCCTCTCAAATGTAAGGTGACATCATGGGTCCAGCACTTCAAAATTTAGACCAGCTGCTAAGCATGCCCTTTGGCTGTGGCGAACAGAACATGGTCCAGTTTGCACCAAACATCTTCATACTCCAGTACCTGAACAAGACTAAACAACTGAACCCAGAAATTAAGGATAAAGCACTGAAATTTCTGACAACAGGTAAGCATTGTCCTTCTTCCTTCTGCTGCAAAATGAAGCTGCTAGAAATCAAGAGTGTGGGGCACAGATCTGGTGGGAGCTGAAGGGCAGGAGTGGCAGTAACTGTGAGAGCTGTGACAAAGGAAGGTATCACAGGGAAGAGGGAAATGTCTTATGGAAAGAAAAGTTTCTGAAGAAAACATGACTTGTCTCTGCCAGTAACTAAGTCTGCTTTTTTGAGAAAGGTGTAGGTACTTAGTGATTTCCATCACTATGTGATGCCTGTTTGTTGCCTTATCAGTCCAAGGCTGACAGAAGCACCTTGTGAAAAGAGGGCATCAGCTGCTATTACATGGAATAAAGAGTAGCCTTTGGGAGTAAATAAGAGCTCAGTAGCTTAATGTTTCCCTGTGTTTTAGAAAACATATTTTGGGGTCATGTCAATTCTCTCCAGTATAATCTGAATTTAATATAGTGCCTCATGTTGTAATGTGCCTCCTATTTCAGCCTGCCAGTCTCCTTGTCTGGACAGGATCTGACTCCTTTTCTTTCCCCCTTTTTCTCTGGTACTGCAAGCACGTACTGAGAACATGTACATGTATTTGAGAGAGTGGAGTCTACCCAAGAGAATGGTGGTGGCAGAGAGGAAAGACAAAGGGTAAACACTAAGGCTGTGAGGAGGGAGAGCTAACAGATACAGACAGCGTTCTGCCCTCAGAGCTCAAAGGCATGGCTTTGTTGCTTCCTGTACATCCCATAAAAAAGTGTTTTGTTAAGTCCAACAGAGCTAAGAGAAGTGCTGAAAAGCAATTAGAGTTTCATTTGTGTCCCCTCTAGGAAAAGCCTTCCTCCTCACTCCTACCACTCTTTATTCACAGCAAAGCCCCTGAGGGCTCCCTGGCACATGGGGAGCCATGAGGTGGCTGAGCATGTCACCCTTCTGCAAACAGGGCAGGTACCCCCAGCACTTGCTCCAAACAGCTCCAGTAATGCAGAGCAGCCGCACGGCCACTTCAGCAGTGCTGTGCAACTGCTTCTTGTCACGCTGATGCTGTGGGATGCAGGGGCATCTGGGGCTGGTGTGCTTGTCTCAGCGGCTCTGACTGTAAGACCTGGTGAAGCCTCTTGCTGTGAAGCCATCATCCCATGGCAAGGATGCAGTTTGGGATGCTACAGGTGCTCACAAACAACCATGTCCTGTTGTCACAGGTTACCAGCGACAGCTGCTCTACAAACACGACGATGGCTCCTACAGTGCCTTTGGGAAAGGCGATGAGCAGGGCAACACGTGGTGAGTGACCAGAATTTCTATTGTCATCCTAAACCTATCATCCTTGCTGGCTCATCTCCTGGCTGTGACATGGGATTCCTCTGTGCTCTGCTCACAGGCTGACAGCTTTTGTAGCCAGGTCCTTTGGACAGGCAAGCTCTTACATTTACATCGACAAGGACCACGTGCACAGCGCTCTGAGCTGGCTGCAGAAGCACCAGCTGCCCAGTGGCTGCTTCCAGAGTGTGGGGAAGCTCTTCAACAATGACCTGAAGGTATGGCTGCCACACGCGGGAGTGGGAACAGGGGGAACTCAATGTGAGGCACAGGGTTGCTTCCTCAGGCTTTTCCACTGTGAACAGCAGCACCCAGCAATGCCCCCATGGCCTAGCACAGCTAAGGCATCTTCCCAGAGCTGAATGACAAACATGGCCTAAACCAGCAGTCATTTCCTCTGTGTGAGGCTTTAGACTCTGCTAGGCTTTCTTAATTTTCACTCTAGCCAAAAGACAACACAGCTAATTGTGCCAAGGCACTACAAGGGCACAGGGAAATGAGAAATATTTTTATATTTTAGTGCTTGTCTAGAATACCCTGGCTGGATTCTCATACCTTACAGTGCACAATACTCTATGTGCTCTAATACAGGATTGTCTGAAGACACAGTTGTCCCTCCACTGCCCCAAAAATATGACTTCTCCTGGATCTTGGCATCCTCCAAATGATCCCTGCAGTGTAGCTGGAAATGCACCAAACTCTTGGTGAACGTGCCCTAGAGCTTAGGTACTGAGCAGTGTGTGTGCAGTATGGCAATACTTGGGTTCATCGCCTTTGTAAACATACGAATAATCCACACTGGTCAGATTACAAATTTGCCCACATTAGGCAAATTGCCCACAAAGCACATTGATGAAAGAAAACAGGCTGCTACATTCGTAAAGCAAAGGGTTACACATTTTTTTTCCTAATATGTGGATGCAATACAAAATAAAACCAGAGTGTACATGTAGAGTGTTAATCCTTGTCTGACTGTCATTAATTTCCCACCTTGAGTTTTCTATCTGAACAGAACTTTTTGGAATTGCACCTCCACCTGCCTCATAATTACAAAGTTTCTTCTAGTCAGTGTGAATGATGCTTCTTAGCATCTTAGCCCAATTTCCCCCTCTCATTTTAGATGTATTCTTGTCTCATATCTGAGGATGTAAGCAGAACCTCCCCAAGAATGAATGTCCTCTGAGATGAAAAGCAGCTCCTGAAAGCCTGTTTAACACATGTTAACCTGTAGTTTCTTGAAGTCAGATGACTTATATGTAAACTTGCATAACTTCTTGTATGCAAATCCTGCGTCATAAAAACTTTATTCAATTGTACAGTGGTAAGATATTTAATAAAATAAATTGCTTTACAGCTTGCTTCATGCCTTTCTATGAGAAGGGATGTCTAGGCTGTGTGAACAATGTGGCTGAGACTGCCCTCAACAGCAAACTTTCAGGATATTCAGCAAGTGAGCCTGGAGGGCTTTCCTGTCCAAGAATGCCTAGAAGCACATTGCTGTACTCTCTTAGATGCAGTTTTTGGGGCTATACAATGACAGGCAAGCAGTGGTTGGGTTTGTCCTTTCCTGATGACTGTCTGCATGCTTGCAGGGCGGTGTGGATGATACAATCTCATTAACAGCCTATATTGCTGCTGCACTGGTGGAGCTGCATCTGGAGAGGAATGTAAGTCACACCTGAACTCCTGCAGGGCTTGGGAGCATGCTCCACCATTCATTCCTCCCCTGGCTGGGGGCTTCAGGGAGTACCCAGCTTGAGCTGGTGAAAGGTTCTGACCTTCCCACCTTGCTACACAATAAGCTAAAAGGGAAAACTTTAACTTGGTGAGGAGTTCTTAATATAAATGGCCTGATTTGCAGAAAAGCAGAGCACTCAGCTCATCTCAAGGGAAACAATTTTGTCTGAAAATAACAAAGGCCTTGCAGGGAGAGGCAATGGTTTTCATTAAACTGATCAACAGAGCTAAAGGAGAAAGAAAAGACTACTTTTCAGGTATGCACTGCTCCCTGCTCCCCCCAAATAAAAGCAGTGATCTTCAAGACAAGTGTAGACTGTTCTAGAAAGAAAGAACTGATATTCCAGGCTTAATGGTACAGTTCTAAAAACATCATACCCTTCAGGATCAGACACCCACAGCAGGTGTGTCTGACAATTCTGAGCCAGCATGTTACCAGACCCTTCCTACAGCTGGATTCTCCAGTGTATTAGCAATCCCTTATCCCAATGATAAGTCCAGCACACCTTTGCTTTCAACCCACAGTCAGATGCTCTGACCACTCCACCTCACGCTCCACAGCCCTGGGAGAGATGCTAGCAGTAAAATACATCAAGGATGTGTCTGGGATAGATGTTCACAACATGTTGTTTGGTCAGGGGAAATTCACTTGGTTTGGATTCCTTTTTCAGGACACCATGTTGGATAATGCCTTACATTGCCTCAAGAAGGTAACACTTGATGAGACAAGCCTTTATGTCAAGGCTTTGATGGCTTATGTCTTCACGCTGAGTAAGGACGTGGAGATGAGAAAGCAGCTCCTGGATATGGTAGAGAAGGAAACTGGTAGGTTGTTGCTTTGGGGTCCTAGAGATCGTGACTGTGTTCAAGGTCTGATATCTGTAGCATTTAATTGCAGTATTCTGGGAAATTTAGCTCTTCACAAATACACTTTTGTGTCATAAAATCGGAATTTATTCAAGCTATGAGAATCTCTAGTTTTCTCAGACCCAGGAAACAATTTCTAATCACAAGCAGCAGAGGTGATCCATGCTTAATTTGTGCAGTTAAAATGGTTATTTGTGTCATGGTGCTCCTGTCATTCTTCAGCAATTCATACACAGTACAAGAGATCTTGCAGAGCAAACTTGTTTCACCATGTCTGCTCAGCTGCTGGTCAGGACACTTACTTGAAAAAGTCAAACCTTTTGACTGCTTCCCCATTGCTGCTCTACTCAGCTCAGGGCCCTTGGGTGGGTGGACCTTTACTGCTGTGCTGCTGAGCTTGGCTCTTCCTTTTGTCTCATTAGCCTGGGGAAAAAAATAGACTTCTGTCCTGAGCGAGGATGCTGGAGTGGGTGTTCAAAGCACCTAAGCCTATGGTTAAACAGTTGGTAATATTACCTAAGTTGGTTTAAGTAAGTTCTTCCCCACATTTGCTTGTCTGGCAGTGTGGTGAACTACATTGAGGGCTGAAAAATAACATATTTAAAAAACAAAGGGAGAGAGGATTTTTTGGCCTGACCAGCTACCAGTGCTGAGTGTTGCTCACTGCATAGCCTCTCAAACTGCCAGCTGGAATAGGAAGGAGTAGAATTGCACACATTCAGTGCAGTACTTGTTCAGAGCTGCCTCTGTGATAATACACATGGAAGAAGGAAAATACCTTCCATTGTGATAAATATAATGAAGGTTCTCTGTAGAGGACCTTAGCTAAATTCTGAAGTCTTGAGGCTGGTATTATGCAAACAAGTGATTTGGTGGTTCTTCTTTCAAAAGTGAAGGTTTGTTCTGAAAACTGACTTTGAATTTAAAAGCATTTCAGGTTTTCACACTTGTACCATTGCAGAAGATTCCTACACAAGCCTGGCACAATTAAGCTAAATTCTTAGCTGAATTTGGTTAGTCCCCTACTACCACTGCAGCAAAATATTCAACTGGACCCTCATGTGTTCAGTGCTTGTGAGCTTGGACCTGAAGTGGGAGCCCAGCTCTTGCTTAAACTGCTCTTCACTATGCACTGCATAGTGAGGATGCCAGCAAAGGAAGTTGGGTTGTCTTTCTTCTTCAGTAGCCTGACAGCAATTCCCCCTCAAAGACTGAGCAGTTCTTGTACAATAGGTACAAGTGACTGGAAAAGAGTCCTAGAGCTTTTCAGAACAGGGGGTCCCGTTACTCTATGCTAGGCAAATGCAGAAACAGCAAAAATGCTGAAGCTTGGAGACATAACTTCGAATATACAGGGATCTACAGTTCTTCTCTTCCACATATTTCTTCCCCCATCAGCACAGCTACTGACATCACAATCTGCTGAGGAAAAGTCTTCTTCCATGATTGAGACAGTAGCCTACATTGTCCTGGCTCATGTCTCCAAACCAGACTTGTCACTCAATGAAGCCTCCGTGAGCAAGCTTGTGCGCTGGCTCAGTGCACAAAGAAATGCCTTTGGAGGGTTTGCTTCCACACAGGTAACAAACCAGGGAAAATCATGGGGGGAAAAGTTGTTGTGCCTGGAGTGATGTGCACACCTCTCATGCACAAATCACTCTAGACCCATCCTTTGCAGACAAAGGTATATCAGCCCTGTTTGGGAAAGGGAGTGCCATGGGGAAACTCTTCTCTGTCTAGTGTAATTGGGATTACCCAGGGTCTCTGGCACTGCTGATCCCAGAGCTCACAAGCTGCCTGTTCCAGGTAACAGAAATCATCCTGCTGCCTGTGGCATAGACCCTAACTATGCACTTGCTGGGATAGAGCCTGCCTGTGTTGGAGTGTGAATCAGGGCCATGAGGACTGTAGTTCTCTCTGCAGTCCCTGAACTGGTGCCTTGGGTCTTGTCCTGCATGGCCCCACAGCAAAGTGACTCTGACTCTCCCTCCAGGACACAGTTGTCAGCCTGCAGGCCCTCGCTCAGTATGCAGCCCTGATTCCTCAGGAGATCAGAGATGTCAGCGTGGCAGTGAAAGGAAAGGGGGCTTCTCCACTGGAGTTCCATGTGCACAGGAACAACAAGTTGGTCCTGCATCAGGCATCTCTCCTTGCAGACACAGGGACCTACACAGTGCAAGCGACAGGCAGTGGCTGCGTTTATGTCCAGGTGTGTATATGTAAGGAACAGAGCTCTCAGGTTTTGCCTCTGATTACTGAAGTGAGGTCTGGCTTTCAGCAGGTACTGTAGCCTCAAGTTCTGAGTAAGATTTTGCCTTCTAGGCAGAATCATGTCAAACTTGAAGGTACTCAGGTGTATTTTGTTGACAGGGTTTCATGTAACCATCTCTGGTATCTTCTCAGAAATGTCTCAGCTTTGCTGTCCTATCCTACAGAGGCATGTCATTATTAAGAGACCAGTAGATCTGAAGTCAGGAGTAATGAGACACAGAAGAGTAAATGCTTCAATTCTGAATGTGTGTTGTTGATGTCACTGCTTCAGGAGCTGGACACTGTTTGTCTTCTGACACAAAATTCTTTGGGTATTTCTCACGTGAAGAGATGAGGAGTGATGTGGTACCACAGTCTTCTTATTCCAGTACACCAACACAACTGGTCCATCAGGAGGATACATCTTATTTTTCTGGCAGTTTTGATAGTTGTTCACTTGTGAGCCATTGATGCAGCAAAGAACTCAAGTCACTCCCTGTGAAAACCTTTTTTGCTGAGTCACTTCTGCTCAGATGATGCCCACAGAGAATCTTATGATGCTCAGAGAGAATCTGCAAGCAGTGTCTAGTCAAGGGGACACAACAGTTATTAATTGTTAATGCATGTAGGAGGTAACTAGAACCATACTGCCTGGCTACACTTGCATACAGTCAATGAGCATAAGACATTGACTGTATGCAAGTGTAGCATACACTTGCTACAGTCAATGTGCTCATAAGACATCTGATGAGCACATGCTGGGGAGGCAGTCAGTCACCAGGCAGGTGGAGGAAGATTGGCCTATGCTGCTCTTTGGATGAGTGTGATCATCCCGCCTGCTGAATTGTCTTCTTCAATTTTTTGTTTTTCTTTCTTAAGGGATTGTAATTGTTTTGCCAGTATTTTCCCCTTGAGACCTAGACTACTGAATATTAGCATGTCAAGAGTTAACAGTTACACTTCTTTCTTGTGGGGCAGTGTTTTAGCTAACGTGCTTCCTTGAACCTTAACAGCAAGTTGTTTTTTTTTTTTTTTATGAGACTGAATCACAGATAGCTGAGTCTCCAATCCATTAAAGCTGGGGGCACAGGTAGTGCTTTACTCAGGGAAACTCTGGGGCACTTCAAAGAGATGTTTTCTCCCCCACCAGACTACTTTGTACTATAACATCCCACCACCAAAAACAGAAGAGGTCTTTCTCCTGGATGTGGAAACAGTACCAAGAGAATGTGATGGTGTCAGGAAAGAGTTTGACATCCAGGTGTCTGTCAGGTATGAGATCCCTTGAAGCTCTTTCTTCAGTGGAAAAAAGTATGAACCCAGTTGTATGACTGGAACCCCATGAAAGCCTCCTGTCGGTAGAAGCAGAGACACAGGATGACTCTCTTCTTCTCCATAGATCCCAAGGAGATTGTTAACTGAGAATTAAGGCCTGCAGAAGCATGGCAGTGCACTGGTAGTGCCTTGCATAACCACAGCAACCATCTCAGGCAGCACAGCAGTCCCCAGAGCTGAGCTCCCATGCTGGGGAATGCTTGGCATCCTGGGCTGAACCAGCCTTGAGGTGCATCCCCTGTAGTGTGAACCTCTGCTGGAACTAGACAGCAGAAACTCCAGTCCCTATCCATATTTTAGTTTCCTGCATCTGTCTAGGATGAGAGTCTTGATCCATATTCTCCACGCCATACTGTCCTTACTGAAAGAGAACAATGGCAACGTTTCCACTCTCAGCCTGTAACAGCAAAGATCATTTCCACCTGTTGGAGAGGGCAACAGGAAGCCATATTATTTCCACATAAACCATAACACATTTGCTGCACAATCTGTGTCCATATTGAGTGAGTAGATGGGGCCATTTTTTGTCCCTTTGTCCCACCAGTTAGACATACTGCTGAGCTTTCATATCACTGTAGGGCAGGGCAAAGTTTGGAAGTTCCACATCTAATGTGCTTCTCTCCTGACCCCCTGCAGATATGTAGGGGACCGTGGGACGAGTAACATGGCCCTGGTGGAGGTGGAGATGCTGTCAGGGTTCATTCCTGTTCAGAGCTCTGTGAAAGAGGTAAGACTTTTCCTTCGGCTTTCCTTGAGGATATCAAAATCTATTTTCCAGATGGAGCTCAGTCAGAAATAACCAAACATTTAAGAAGTGTCGGAGAACGGTAATTACAAGTGCAGATATAACAGGCTATTTCACAAGGCAACTTTCCACTTGCATTAGTGGTTGTGCAGCTTTTCATGTTCATAGTGAGCATCGCATACACAGGAAAAGGTCAGAGAGAAGATGAAAAAGCACCTAGTTAGAATCACCTGGGGTGCATTGGGCCTGTTTGCAGTTACTGATGCCTTGAGAGGCTACCTAGAACAGAGGCTAGACAGTGTTAAAGGAATAAAGTAGGTATTTATTAAGAGGCCTCCAAAGGATACACCCTGGGCAGTACAAGAGCCCAACCATGGCTCCATCCAAGATGGACACTGGGTCACGAGTTTTCACACTTTTATAAGTTTTGGTCCATTTACATATTGGGGTTAATTGTCCAATTACAGCTTCAGGTCATGAAGTTCCATCCTCCCAGTTTGCTCTCCTCAGTTCGCTGTTGTTTCTACTTTTTGGGCCTGAAGCTGCAATGGTGTCCTTGGTTCTCGGGCTGGAAAAGGATTGTTTTGTCTAACTGGACTGTGAGGGGAACTTGCTAACACTTTGTATGACGTTCAGAGTTATATACTAATGCAGTACAGAATCTGGAAAATATGAAAGCTAAAACTTAAGGCATCATTACCAGTGCCATTTTAAGGGATATTCCATGAAGTGGTGTTGAATCCCATAGAGTTGTTCAATGACATGCTCCAGTGTTACACACAATAGCTAGGAAGATCCAACATAGCCTTATACTAACCAGTTTTCCCTTTGCTACAAGTGATGAAAGTAGGAACACGGCCCAAGGACACTTGTACCAAAACTGAAAAATATTTTCTAAGACTAGATGTTCTCCCAACAATCTCAATGCTGAGGAAGACAAACCTGACTAGTCCTCAGGCTAGGCTAAGTGCTTTTGTCAGCAGTGATTCACTGACAAATATCAAACCTGCTGTGAAACAGAGAAGGCCAATAAGCTGATGTTAACCAAGCTCATCTCTTGCCTTCCTATACAGCTGGAGAAGGTACCCCTCGTGAAAAAGACAGAGATAAAACCAGACAAAATTACAATCTACTTGGAGGAGGTAAGACAAAAACCAGAGGGGAACTGCCCATTCAAGTAGTAGCAACTGAAGTACTTTGCATGGGGACTTTTGCAGATTAGAAATAAAAATCTCTAGGTTGGTCAAGCAGGCTAAACTTTTCACAGAAGAGGAAGAGGGTGGAAGAACCTGTAAAGATAGAAAAAAACGTTCTGATGCAGGAGTAAAGTTAGTATGTAGGTGATTTTGAGATGATCAGTACATTTCTGCTCACTTCCATTCTTCTCTCCAGCTGGGTGAGAGTTCTCTGAAGCTTAACATCTCAGTGGAACAAGATGTTGAAGTGCAGAATCTGAAAGCTGCAACAGTGCACATCTATGACTACTATAAGCCAGGTGAGATTTCACTGACATTGGTGTAAAGTAACTATTGTACCCCCCAGTCAGACATAATTCTGGCTGTGACCCTTATTCCCTTTAACCCCCTTATTCCAGTTGCACATCCTGCAACTTCAAACTTGGGTTTCCTCTGTACAAAAATTCAATATTCAAGTAGCCACTTGCTTAGAAAAGTTCTTGAGACAAGGCTGCCTGGCACTATGATTATGTTGTGGGCTGTTATATGTTCCATGACTGTGTTTGTTTTCTTCCTCTAGCTTCAAGCTGGAAGACTTCTCTGACAATTTTCTGTGACTTCTCCAGCTTTTTAGCTCTCTTGAGAATACTTAGGCATTTATTTAAAATCAGTATTTACATAGTGCTACCCTGATCCACTAGAAGGCAGAATTTAGTTGTATGCATTTCATATATGTATAGTGTAATAATCTTACCATCCATTGTGTCCTGACATGTCTCAGAGGATAATAGGAAAATAATTTGTTAACCTTTAAAGCTCTAAATGAATTATTAGCACAGAGAAGAGAGATCTTGATGATATTTTGAGTCTCTCCAATTCTTCTGTGCTCAGTATGAGACAAAACAGCAGATGGAACATTAAGAATTAATTTTTAAAAAAATTTGAGAACAAAATGGAAAAACTGCCACTGGAGATTTAGAAAGCAGCACTACATGTCATATACTAAGTTCCATTCTTGTTCCCCCTTCCACACCATGGCAAGAAAAGGACACTTTTTAATCCAGCTATTGTAGAGCTAAATATTGTCACCTAATATGCTCTCTCTCTGCTATTTCATCCTGTACAAGAATTTGGTGCTTAGTACATACAATTTAAAGAGTGTTATCTAACGTGATAATACTAATTGTCACTAAATAAGCAAGGCTATCAGGACACGCTCTGGAAAGGTTTTTTATTTACAAAAAATGTCCTTGCATTAGAAGGTACCAGAGTGCACAAAGTGATCTTTTACAGCTGTACGGGATACATGTTGTGGGGACAGAATGCTGTCCTGACCCACTAGAGATGTTTCTTTGCTCCTGCATTCACAGTCTGAGGAGTGAAAAATTAAGGTAGTGGGATGGTTGTGCTACTGAGAAAGAAGTTTGGCACTACCCTACCATGCAGACCTGCAGCTCACCACCCTTTCCCTCTTGTTTCTACAGATGACCGCACGGCAAGAGAATATGCTTTCCCTTGCAGTTCAGGTTAGTGTTAACAGGCTTCCTGCTGGAACAGAGCAGAGGACTGGTGGTAAGCAGACAAAGCATCCCACCTCTGCTCTGCATTTAATCCTGTCATGGACTTTAATCCTTCTTGGACTGCAGGTTGAATTGGGATCTGCTTACTAGTTGTGGGCACAGTTTCTAGCCCAGGTATTAACCTCAATGTAGACTAAGGCTTGAACATGCAATGGGAGGTTAAAATGATCTCTTTTCATTTCATTTCCATACAGTCCTCACAGCATCCCAAATCTAAGTACAACTGGAAATGCCTGTCAATCATAAGATGTTGCAACTCATCCCATAAGATCTCTTAGTCCACAGACACCTTCCTACAAATTAATCAGGCACTTCGCCTTTTCTTTCCTCTTTCTTTCTACAGATGCCTCAAAGCAGGTTTCCTCCTAGTATGCTCTGACTCTGCAACCTGAGTTTTCTGCCTCCATAGGGAGAACTTCATTGGTCCAGCTCTCCTCTTCCCTGCTGTGTTGGAAACATCCTATTTCCTTTGCCCTATGTTTCTGTGTGAAGACTGGCTTAATACACATTAGTTTGGGAGCAAGTGAAATAAAGTATGTGGAACCTGGAAAGAAAGCAGTTACTTGACAGTTGATGAAGATTTCAGTGCATGGAAAAGAGGGAAACACTGTGCATGTTATGGTTACATACTTTGCATTTGGTCACCATAGTGGTTTAAATCTCTCTCCTCCCCAGGTCCCATCTCTGAGCTCCCTTTTCAATTCAATTTACACAATAGTTGATCTGCAACAAAACTCCATGCAAAAAGCCCCCCTCATTTTTAACCCTGATTTGATTTACTACCTGACCCTGTGAGTCATTTTTCTGCCACAGCTGAAGAGTACAAATGGGCAAGGGACTGCTGAGGAAGAAATACTTTACCAGTTCTTTCAGACAGAAAAGGACTGTACAGCAAAGCCTTATGAAGGGAGGGCATGAAACCAAAATAACACTCACTCCAAATTCACTGCATGTTTAGAATCTGACAACACCTAGTCCCATCCTGTCAAGACATTAACCCAAATGACTAATCCTTACCTGTGGCACTACTTAGAAAAGACAACAATCTGAGGAATTTCAGGATGCAGTACATGCAACAAGACAACAGAGTATATGCAGATGGCTCAGCGGGATATGCAGTGCCATGAGGAAGACAGCACTCATAAAAAGGGATACTAGATAAGAAAAAATGGGTACTAGTTTTACAGAGCTGACTGCCAGAAGAGAAATTACCAGGACAGTCATACCAAAAATTTGAAGTAAGGTACGAAGTCAACAAGCCCAGGGGCAATGGAAAAGAAGTGAACAAGATAAACTGGTAATTTGGGAAGCGAAGAAGCTTCTAAACAGGAATTACCTGGGGAGAAAAAAAAGGTGAAAAAGGAACATAAGGTGAAGCAGGTCATGTGACAAGGATTGCTTGAGTTATCACCGTGTGCCTTTTGCCTGATCAACAGCTTGTAAAAGGACGGCAAATATATTTTTTTCTCTGACCATTCAGAACAATTGGTCCATAAAGTGGGCAGAACCTGCCCTTCCACATGGGACAAAAGGAAAATAAAAGTCACAGTAGTGCTTAACAAGCATTAAGGAGAGGTGGAAAACCTGAGGAGCCAAGTGATACATTCTGTGGACAGCTGATGCAAAAAGCAGGCAGGGTTGAGTTCAAGGAAGCAAAAATATGAAGGGACTGAGCAGGCCTCCAAGGATTGTTCCCCTAGCATTGTCCCTTTCCAAGACATTGCAGGAGTCAACAGAGACTGTTAAATGGTACACTGCAAAGGGAGCAAAGCAAGACCTGTTGCCTGTCCTGGTTGCCTTCCTGGCAAGTCTCTTCCTCTGGATATTTGGGCTGGACTGGAAGAGCTTTGGGTCAAAGCCCTCTGATCTGTTGAACTTCAGATAGGGAGGTTGTAAATAAAACCTGAAGCCTGTAACCCAGCGTGCTCATTGTGCCCGTAAGGCAGGCTCTCCCATCTCTAAATGAATGTGTGCCTTGGGTCTGCTTTACAGTCCATAGGATCAGATTGCCATGAAATTGGATCTCAATAGAAGCAGGCCCACCAAGTTCCTCTGCTTCTGATGACAGGATGTCTTGGCACCTTGTACCTGCGTGGGGTAGATAAGTGAGAAAAACAAGTGTGTGAGATATGAATACAAACAGATGGAGGCTGTGGTTTCAAATCAGATAGATGTTATTCAGCTGCAGATGAGAGGCTGAGGAAGCTGGCAAAGCAGAGAGCTGAAAAAAAGCTGCTGTGTGGCAAGCTCCCATAAGATAGGAATGTACAGTAGAAGTCAGTGAGGTCTTTTCCTCTTGAATTAAATATTAGGAAATGCAATAAGTGGCTAGTCTGTGCTGGATGGGCAATCTGATGCTTGCTTAGTTCTGTGGCTGTTGAAAAGTGCTCCCTGTACTTGGTGACATCCATAGAAAATACCTTCCAGAGCAAGAAAGGAACCTTTGTAATGTGTGGGCAAAGGTAGGGCTGATGGCCAGGAGATTTCCTTCCACCACCTCACTACAAGCAGCTGTGTGGGTCTTGGTTACCCAAATGGTCTGGAGGCAATTGGGAAATTTTCTGCCAAGTTTTGCTGCTTTAATCTGTAAAAAAATAAGGTCCAGAAGAGCATAGTACAGGTGGCAGCTAACAGGAAATCTGGTCACCAGCATCTCAGACAGCAAGGGATTTTTCTGCAAAGAGAAGCTCCTAAAAGGAGTGGGAAGTAGGCCCCTTAAAAGGAGGATGACTGTAATCACACAAGATGGCCCCAAATGGAATCTGACCTTGTTAGGGCACTATTATTAAAAATAAATGGCATATTTAAAATCTGTACATGAAAAAGGTAGTCTGTACAATGAACAGTCCACCACAAGAGACAAGCTTTTCCTTCTGAGGTGCCTGAAGGTGATGGTCTCACTTCCAGGCTGAAGTGAGTAAATGGGTGTGGGAGAGGGAAAGAAGACAAGTGCAGTTACATAGACTACATGTCTGTTTATATGCCTATTCTCTAAGAATCTGTACGGCACAGTATGCAGGCTCAGCCTTATGCTACGCGCATAAGGCTGTTTATTCACCTGTCTGTAAGGTTCATTTACTACCACTGTCTTCCTGATAAATTGGAAAAACACCCGTGAGCTCGGAAGGTGCACTTTTTCGGCAGGGCCACTGAGTGTCACCATCGCTCCGTGGCTTGCTCTGCAAGATGCCGTTTCTCCAGGGAATAAACCTCCTTTGCTAAGACGGGCTGGAATGGGGAAAAAAAATCATTGGAATGAAAATGGGCTGCTTCTTGATTCTTGCTGGAGCTGGGAAGAGCTGCACCTAAAACGTGAGCTATCTATGAAATGAATTCTGCCTTATATGTGGGCAAAGCATTTGACAGGTTTCCAGCCAGACCCTTGAAGCCAGTCTTACAATTTGCAGCATGATCCTCAGTGACAACAGTCATTGGACTGAACAAGTGCTTTATCGGGAGACACTAAAAAGGCTGGGATCTCACCGTTTGCTCTTCAGCAAATCTTTCCACGGCAGACCAGGCGCATGTGATAAAACCAGTTGCTAGTCAATTTAAGACAAATAAATAAGGTACCTTACACTGGAAGAATTGACTGCTGCAGGAGTTAAGGAAGCCGAAAATATCATCAGGTTCAAAAAGCTCATAGACAAACTAATGGAAAGCCAGCCTATACCAAAGGGAATAGGTTGTGGGGTATTTTCCACCATTCCTACTACCATGCTTGGATATGAGAGTAGAACAAGAGGAACGGACTGTAGATATTGGCCAGGTGCATCTGCTTTCCCTGAAAAGTGTTAAGGGCAGCTGAACCTGGTGGACTGAAAGGTCCAGTGGCTTCCTTTTCTTCTTGGGTCAGTGGAGGTGAGTGAGAGCTTACTTGTTTCACACCCCAGCAGTAGAAGAGTGGCGTGCAAGTCCACAAAAGACATGCACACATAGGTTAACGCTGACAGGAGGCAATACTTCAGAGATACCCATATCAGCAGTGTCAGTGGCCTGATCCTGTTCCTAAGGATCAGCACTCAGAGAAATGCACTTTCAGATGCCTTTCATCCTGCTTGCTGACTAGACAGACCACATGCACACAACAAAGAGCACAATAACACAGGAAACATTTCAAATAATTTTTTAAAAATGTAGTGCAGGCTCCGGTGATCAGATACAAAACTTGCACAGACAGACATACTGATTGCATCTGACTGGCTTTGTTTATCCCTACCTTCTTTCCATTTGATCCACCTTGATCCCTCCATTTCCCTGCCTGTGATTTTTACCCCAAGTATACCAGTGCAGTTTTAAAACCCCTAAAATTCGGTTCTAACATCCCCCCACAGCTGCTAAGTACTCCCCCCGAATAAGTCCTAAAGCCTCTTTATTGCAGTGTTTCCCCCTAGTCCTATTGCAGTAACTGCCCTTCGTTTGCATACATTCCAGAGAGTTTCCTCCTTTGAATCCACTTCAGTGGGTTTTGCAACTGGGACAAATGGCTTAGTCGTTCATCCAGTTGTTGGGGCTTTTAGGCGTTGATTCACAGGGATTACTGTTTGCTGGGTTTCCTGCCTTGTCATTGTTTCTTTGTTCACTGTTTGACCTTTTGTTTTGAATAACCTTAAATATCTCCTTGAAAATCAGCCAGACAGTTTTCCATCTGAATTGAAAAAGAACCCTCAGCATTTAGAGCAAGTATGTTTGGTAACAGCCCAAATGCCCTCCTGTACGGTGTGTTTTGCTGCTTTTTAGGCAGCAGCAAATATTATTCTGTGATTCTAAGTCAATGGGAATTGACTGCAATTCATAATGGGAATTTTTTCCTGTGAACTGGTAGCCCAGCACTATCCTTACAGAGCCAGATGCAACTTTCTTGCAACATGAAGCTCAAAGATGCCATTTGCAGGAGTATTTATGCTGCTTATAGCCTCAGTGGTGCTTGAGCTTCTGCACCACGTACGTGTAGATGGAGCGTGACTCATTCCTGTTTGTTTTTCGCTGCATCCCACTTGTCCTTGATGCACGTGAAGGCATTCTGAAAGGAAACTCACCAGCTCTCATCAAGATGAGCCACTAGTCTGACCCGATGGGCATTTATTTTCTTATAAACAAATATGTTGATCATAAAATCATAGAATGCTTTGGGTTGGAAGGGACATTGAAGATCATCTAGTTCCAAACCAATAGGGCATGGGAAGGGACACCTTTCACTAGACCAGGTTGATCAAAGTCCCATCCAACCTGGACTTGAACACTTCCAGGGATGGGGCATCCACAACTTCTCTGGGCAACCTGTGCCAGTGCCTCACCACCCTCACAGGAAAGAGTTTCTTCCTAATAGCTAATCTAAACCTGCTCTTCTTCATTTTGGAGCCATTGCCCCTTGTCCCGTCACTACATGCATACATACTTCCTCTACACTTACCGTCTAAAGATGACAACATTACAGTTAAAAATTCATAAGTTTACCACAATCAACCACTCACACCCTAAGCCAGGCAACTGGCAGGCAACAAACTGATGCTCTTTGAGAGTGATCAAGAGAAGCGAGGTCCAAGTGCCTGCACAGCACAGCTTCTCTTCTAAAAGCTGCCAGCAAGCTCTGGCACTGGGTTTTTTTTTATCCTGTTCATGCAGGTTTCCACTGTGCACCTCTACGTGTGTACACATGTAGAAGGCAGAAGACTTCCTGCTGTGTCCTGTTTGCTCATCAGAGCTTGTTGCAGGTACCGACACAAAGAGTTTACAACCTACATTCTTCTCCCAGGCAACTAGCAACAGGACGAGAGGACATAGTCTTCAGCTGCGGCAGGGGAGGTGTAGGCTGGACAACAGGAGGAATTTCTTCATAGAAGGGGTTATTAGACATTGGAATGGGCCGCCCAGGGAGGTGGTGGCATCCCTGGAGGTGTTTAAGGAAAGGCTGGATGTGGCACTCAGTGCCGTGGTCTACTGCCATGGAAGTGTTCGGTCACACGTCGGACTCGATGATCTCAGAGGTCTTTGCCAACCGAATGGATTCTGTGATACATCAAACGAGTAACGTTTAACAGGGTTGATCTGTCTCCAGAAGGACGCACGGTAAAGCGAGCCCCGGCACAGGGGACACCGGCTCAGGCTGGCGAAGATCGCTGTCCGCCCGCCGAACACCCGGGCTGTGGCTCTCACCAGCACCGTGACGCCTCGGTGCTAGCCCCGCAGGCACGGCAAGCCGCCGCGGGGGGGGAGCGGGGCCGGCTCGGGGCAGGGCAGGGCCGGGCGCTGCTCCCGCC
>VZSE01013743.1:259907-323433 GCA_013398275.1 Promerops cafer
CCCGCTCCCGCCCCCCGGCAGCCGCCGCCCGGCTTCGGGCATCCTGCGGCGCATCCCGCCTCCCGCCGCGGCGGGGCTGCGGGCACGGCACGGGCGGGCAGGGCGCCCGCACGCCGTGTCGGATGAACTTTGCTGCCGGAGTTGCCGGCGGCCTGGGTGGCTGCCGCCGCGCTGTCCCCTTCCATCCTCCCCTCCTTCCATCCTTCCTCCCCTCCCTTTCTCCCGCCGCCGGCCGGGCGAGGCGCTTGGCGGGGAAAGGCGGGCTGGGCACCGAGGGGTGGGGACCAGGTGGTGCGAGGGTCCTGCAGTGCTGGAGCGTCGCACCCACTGCTGCTTCCAGAGCATCCCAGAGCAGAGTCAGCGTGTCCCGGCAGTTCCACGCCTCTGCTTGTGTGGCTTGGAAACTGTTGCAGAAACATGTAATAGCAGCAGCGAGTATGCTGTAGTACTGGGTGCTAATTTTGCTCCCCCAAACCTGTGGTGTAAACCCGTACAAATCTTACGTGCTTCTTAACTTAGTTTCTCAAGGTTGAAGTGACAAAACCACTTAGGAAAGTTAGAAAATGTTCTGCAGGCAGCAGTCCTGTCCCAGGGGGGAATGGATGGGGTAAGCAAGTAAAACTTTTCAACCTCCTACCTAGTGCTCAGTGATTAGAGTATTGTTTGGCTGGACTCTTGTCTGCCCTTTTGCTTGAGAAAGGTCAGGAACTTGTAGATGGGCCACCTGTGGTGTTCTCGGTGTGTGCTGAGATCAGCAAGTGTGGGTTAGGCTCTGGAGTGGCCCATGTTCTCATGCTTGTACTGCTGCCTGAGCCAGTTTTCTCCCTTCTCCTTCCCGTCTTTTCTGCTGTGCAGTCATTCCTGCCATGATGCTAAAAAACTTTTGTATGCTTCTGTGTCTGCCTTTTAGGGGTCCAGTTCTAGCTGTTGTTCATAGGTTAATTTCCAGTAATGGCCACATTGTAACTGTCTGTTGATTTTGTTTGGGGTTTTTTTTTGCGTGTTTGTTTGGAAAATCCATGGTTTAATAATTTTTAGTAGGTTATCCATCTCATGGAGCAGCTAGCTGAGTCAAGTGATGTGATGATAGCCCAGTGATCACTAGACTTTTGTAAGAGGATGGTGCTTGGGGATGCAGCTGGAGGAGGGGAGAGTGTGTAATTCTCCTATTTTGTGTGGAAATAGCCTGTGTTTGGATCAGATTACACTAACATGGAGCTGCATCCTTAGATGAACTTGGTTGGGGAAATGCTGTGCCTGTTCACTTTTGTGTTTGGAAAGGGTTTTGCTGGATAACTCTCCTTGCTGTGAGTGAGTTAAAATTCTTGCCGCCCTTCTGCAAAGGCAGCGTATGTTTCTCTGTCCATATCTCCAAAAGGCCATCTGCCTACACAGAGACCAAAATTTTAATAATGCCTCATGCCAGAGGTGTTTCGGTAAGATTCTGTTTATGCTAGGACCTGATTTTAGTAAGATCTAGATCAATATGGAACTCTTAAAAATGCTGGAAATCTCAGGAATCGGTGGTGCTGCTTACTGAGGAAAACCAGATTGATTGGTGGAGCAGAGCACCAAGGCAGAAGCCTGGTTTCTCCTGGTGAAGCTTTGAGGGCAAGGGTATTTGCTGTAGCTAAGGTGAACATTAGTTACATCATTTTCTCTCCTGTGGGCACTTGTGGCATCACAAGTAAGGTAATTCAACTCAGTGACCAGGCAGAAAATGGAGTTTCAGGGTACCTTTTCTGCAGATAGCAAGTTGATCTAATGAGCACCAGAAGCGAGGTGAATGAGGAGGATCTGCATGGGGAAGTTGAGGGTGGGCAAGGGAACATAAATTGTCTCCTAATGGCATCTGAGCTCCTAGAGAACTTGGTGAAACGTGTGTAACTTCATGTGCATTTTAACCCCACTCAAAGTACTTTATTTATCCACCACAGTTTCATTCTTTCAAAAAGTCGGTATTCTCTCCCTTCTCAGTGTTTATTTTCAGGCTTCATTTAATTTTTCCCCTCTGGGAAGATCTTTAAGGCAGTTGCTTCTCCAAGAGCTTTTATATTCTAGGTAGGTTTATTGACAAGCTGTTTCTAGCTGAAATAGGGTTGTGCCTGAAGACAGTAGTGGCCAGTTAGGAGGAGGTGTGTCTCAGTTGAGGAGAAGGTGGCCACTGCTGAAGCAGTGCAGGAAGCCAGTTTTGCATCAGCAGGGAGATGCCTGGGCAGGGCTTGAGGGCAGAGATGAAGATGTATTTGGAAGACCAGACTGGAGCAGCACCATTCTGCTTGCCAGTTAAAGAATTTTCCAGATTTTGAGGAGCAGGTTTGAAGCAGGAGTTCCCTGATTTAGCCACCCATCCTCTGCAGTGTTAATGCTGTTGTCCTACTTTAAAGTCATCTGCTGCCCTTAATATCATTTCAGAATTTAAAAAGTTGTCTGGCTGAGACTATGGTTGCACCTCCTTTTCTGCTGCACTGGTCTGTTTGCTTATACACCAGGAAAATGTTCAGTGAAGGTTGTAAAACTCAGAATCTCTGGATTTAAAAAGGGCTCGATAAAGGGGCTGTGCTGGTGCTCTGGCTCCTGGAAGCTCATTTACAGGGGTCTCATTTAGAGGTCTCAGATATGCTACAGAGGAACCAGCTGGTACTTTGGAAATGCATAGACTGTTGGTGATAATAAGACTTACCAGAAATATTTTTTTTTTAAATCTTTTATGGAGTTTTAACCTTCTAAAAAGTCAGGTTGGTTTTATTTTTTTGCAGTGGAATTCTGTTGAACAGTCACTTTTGCTCCCTTTTCTGACTCTAGCCCCTCCTGCTGCTACTCCCTGTGTAGCTCATTTTTCTTGCTGCAGGAAACTCCCTGATCATCTCAATGTGTTACTCTTCTGCTAAGCACTCTCTTCAGTCTCACTTGTCTTCCTCTTGGCTGATGAAAGCCTTCTCCAGTCCTTTCTCAGTCCTGCAATTCACTGCAACTCATCTTTCTGCTGCTTGCTGGAAGATCTCCTTGGTTCTGCATGACCTCTTCAGAAGTTTTCGCCTCACAAGGGCTGCCAGTGAACACTTCATCCACTCTGCTTGTGAATCTGTTCCTCCTGAAAGGAAGTTGCCCCTACAGATACCAGCTTCTAATCTAATATTCAAGTTAAGATCTGTTGGGAAGAACAAGTAGCTGGAAAGTTCATGCGATCAGAAGAAGAAAGAGTCGAGAGCTGGGGGCTAAACTGGGAGGAAGAGGGACTGAGTTGGTATCAGTAGGGCATTGGAGCTGAGGGACTGGAGGAAGAGAGCATCAGAAATTGCCAAAGTGCATTGGAGGACTAGAAGCACAGTGCAATTTGTCTCAGTTGGCTAGTCTCTCTTGAAAGGAGAGGCGGTCAGGTCTGTAATCAGAATTGTTTTAATGAGCTGCAGCTGCTCCTTCATTCCACTACCTTTTTAAGAATTTAGCATACTGTAGTTTCCAACTATAGCATGGCAATAAAAATATGAGAATATGTGCATTACGTTTCTGATGGTGGTAATAAAAGATTTAAACTGTAAGATTTCTGGGTGATTTCAGAATCCTGGCTTCCCTGGTCTCTGCAGTGTATCAGAGCTGTGCAGGGAGCCTGGTATTGAGATATTCTAGTACAAAAGCTGTATAATGTAGTGAAATACAGTTTGGTTCTTTCTGTAGCCTGACTTAGTTTCCAATTCTTTCAGTGTAGATCTGGAGTCCATCTCAGCCTGAGCTCCTGGGATCCTGTCACCATGGAGACCGAAAGTGAGCAGAACTCTAACTCCACCAGCGGGAGCTCCAGTTCTGGAGGAAGCACCCGTCCTCAGATCTCGCAGATGTCTCTGTATGAGCGACAGGCAGTACAGGTGAGACACGGGTATGCTCTGGGATGGCAGTGCATCACTGGACAGTGGTGGTGAGCCCTTTTGTGTTCCTCTGCATTGTTGTCTGTTAAGGTGGGACTGTGCTCAGAGGACTGTCATGTTTTCAGATCTCGAAATTCTTATGCTAGGCCTGATGTTTAGTTCTTGTAGCCTGAAGCTTCATGTTGTATAGGTTACTCCTTCAGTATCCAGCCTCCTAGATTTAATCTGTACTGTGATCCAATAGATTGGTTTTAGCCTGCTGTTCTAGAGCAAATCAGTTTGCCATCCCGGTTCCTCTCTTCCCTCCATACAGAAATTACGCAGGAACACTCATCTGCCTGTGTGAGCATGCACATCCCCAGATTCCTGAAGTTTATTAAAGTCTTGCAAGTGTGATTCCCACTGTCCTGGAATACACTTGTGATTCAGTGTGTCACCAAATTTGTAACTGTACTACGGATTTGGATATGCCAATCTGGTGCCTGCTTTTTCAAGTGGTCTAGGGATATTCTCGTGGCTGTTACTTACTTCTTCATTGCTCTCTTCAATCACATTTCATTGGCGTGCAATTTTTGACAATTTGGTTTTCTTCTTTATCTAGGCCCTGCAGGCACTCCAGAGACAGCCCAATGCAGCCCAGTACTTCCATCAGTTTATGCTCCAGCAGCAGTTTAACAGTGCCCAACTTCACAGCCTGGCTGCTGTCCAGCAGGTGAGTTGCCAAGAGGCAGGAGGAGAGGAGTTGGATCATTCTCTGGGGAAGATCCAGAGGTTCAGTTTTTATACAGTGCCTTGTGCGCCGAGTCATCCTGATCCCTGATGAGACAATGAGTCCCTAAACACATTGTTTAGAGTTAATACAAACAGCCAGTCAACTGGAAGCCTGAAGCAAAGATTAATTTGCTTTTTTGGGTACAGAGTAGGGGAAGATAAAATTTGGCATCACCATCAAGGAACTTGCACTTTAGAGGCCTATGACTACCCCCTGCACCTTCTTTAAATAAAAGATGGGTGGTTAAATCAGCAGTGGATGCAGTAGCATTTAAAAACTGTATTAAAGGGAACAGTGGGTTGTTACTTCCCTGAGAGTAAATGTTTGTGTTTGCATGAAATTTCAGGCAGCATCCTCTGAAATTTCTGTCTTGGAACTTAGTAGCCATGTTTTCTTTACCAGCAGGAGGGTAAACCTGTCCAGCCAGGAGGCTGTCTCTAATTGATACAAATATAGATCAATATAAATCAATATATTTTATGATGTATAACTGTTGAGTGGTTTTTCTTTCCTTTATCAACTCTGCTCACCTACTAGACTTAATCATCAGTTCCAAATGGATTATGTGTGACATGAATACATTCTGTTTGTGTTACAATATCTCAGCAGCTGTACTCCTTGGACTCCTTGTAGTCCAGGTTGTCATTGTTCTCAAAATCCCGACTGCAGTCTTATAGTATAGAAGAAATAGATTCCTCTCATCAGTTTTGCACAAATCTTAGTTACAAAACTAACTGAACTCATGCAGGGGAATTCCCATGGTATCAGAAAGGGGGAAATAAGTCTATCAATATTTATGTTCTTCCACAAACCATATGCTCTCTAATCTGAATTTTGTTACTTGGAGTGCTATCATTGCATTGCTACTAAACTGCCTAATTAGCCCAACAAATTGCCAGTGTTGCGGGGAACATCTGGGTGTTAACAGTGGATTTCAGCATCGGGGTGAGAGTTGCAGTAGTGGGATAAGCTGGGCAAGAGTAGTGCATGTACTCATGGGTGGAAGGACTGAAAGTCATACACTCTGAGGGTAAGGGACTAGGTGTTCTGACAGAGCCAAATAATTGGCCTGGATTGAAAAGTTTTGTTCAGGCACTCATTTCCCTGCCAATCTCTCTTGCAGGCTACAATTGCAGCCAGTAGACAGGCCAGCTCCCCCAACACTAGCACCTCGCAACAGACCACCACCACCCAGGCTTCTGTAAGTAAAACTGCTCCCTCACACACATACCAAAGCCTCCCTCCCACTCCCCACCTTGTTCTGTCTCCTCCTTGTCTTTTAGGATGCACACAGTTTCTACGAATGCTGGGAATCAACAAGATGCAGACAACTTTGAGGATTTGGGGTGCTGTCATAATTGGTGGGGCTTGAGGAAACCAGATAAGGTTTTTGGGTGGGAGAGGCCTCTTAGCTGGAAAGGCAGACATGCATCTCTGTTTGCTGAGGCTTTGGGGATATATTGTCATGGATTAGAAAAGGATCAGGACTTGTAAGAAGGAGGAGTCATGAGCAGCTTTTGTCTTACGTAGAGCAGTAGTCTGTTGAATAAGAGGATGTCTGGTTTTGTAGTGAGTGTTGAGCTTGGATTTGCTCAGAGTGTAGATGAGTTGGTAGAGAAGGTTTTGTGGGTTTTTTACCTTTACTTGAGAGGCTGGAGAAAATGATGTATTTTTTTGGATCTCTTATTGCAGTTGCATGCTAACAGTGATTCTCAAGCTCAGCATACAAATGAGGTCAGTATCCAGGGCTCTGGCTAATACAGATTGTGTAGCCTGTAGGACAAGCCCTCTAAGACAAGAACTTTCTTCTTCTTGGTCCCGTGTGGGATACAGGAAAAAACTGTAAAATGTCTGTTCTGACTGTACCCCATTAAGCATATTTGTACTTATTTCTTGGCCTCCATCTCTTCATATGTGATTTGAAGCTTTTTTCTCTTCTAAGATCAACCTTGCCACCACCTCAGCTGCTCAGCTGATCAGTCGGTCGCAGAGCGTGAGCTCCCCGAGCGCCACAACGCTGACCCAGTCTGTGCTCCTCGGGAACACCACCTCACCGCCTCTCAACCAGTCACAGGCACAGATGTACCTTCGGGTAAGAGATGTGCATCAAAACGTGTCCTGCCCATGAGCCCCACTTACCACCTGCTGCAGAGTTTCACTGCTTGGGATGACCAACACCTACAGATTAACCTAGCTTTAAGGGTGTTGCAGTATATTTTAAAATTGCATGGGGAAGCTCTCATCCCCGAAACCACGAGTTTGATTCTGGGCTCAGCCTTTGAGATAGATGAGCTTTGTGTTGTGTGGCTCAGGTGAGAATGTTAACTGTGTGTGTCTCTGCTCTGCATAGATGTTAAAGGTTCCATAGCACTTCTCGCTAGAGCGTAAATGTGAAATATATGTCCTAGACTTGAATGTAGCTCACAGAAATAAAGCTACTCTTCTGGTTCAATGCTGGAACAGATACATGGTAAATTACTCTTCTACTGCTTGGTGAGCTCAGGGATGTAAGTCAGAATTCAAGTAAGCCTAGACAAATAAATCAATGTGAACAAATGTCATCCTTTTAATTGCTTTGAAGTGCAGCTAGGTAGAAAGCATTAGGCTTGACTGTGGAGTCAAGTCTGGGGTTTGGTTACCTACTTGCAAAATATTTTCTGTTTTCCAGTTGACTTCAGATACAGACTGTAATCCCCTTCTTTTCAAGCAGCACTAATCTTGGATGTGTTTTTTATCACTGTTGTTCAACCAGTTCTAGATATACAGCCTTGGGCAGTCTGTGGGAGTTAGCCTAGGCCTGTGTTAGATAGAAGAGTGCTTGTTTCCATAAGGAAACTGTTCCCATTTCCTGCTTCGGAGGGTTATGTTCAGTGTTACAGTGCAGGGAGATGGATGTTGGTAGATTTGCAATGTGTGACATTGCAGCCTACTATTCCTTTATGATCTGTTTCCTTGTGGTTTTTTTGTGTTCCTTTCTCTCTTCTCCCTCCATTCCTTCATTCCACATTGCCTGATCCTCAACAGCCACAGCTGGGGAACCTGTTGCAGGTGAACCGGACCTTGGGCCGCAATGTGCCTCTCGCCTCCCAGCTCATCCTGATGCCCAATGGGGCTGTGGCTGCTGTCCAGCAGGAGGTACCACCCACTCAGTCTCCTGGGGTCCATGCAGACACAGACCAGGTCAGTGACCCTCCTCCCAGAGTCCTCCCTTTCCCCTGCTTCTGCCACACCACACTCTGGTCTTCGTCTGAAGCTGTCCCTGTATAGCAGATGAGAGCTATTTCATCCCCAGCCCGTGTCCCTGTGCAGGCAGGAGATTTTGCCACCATATTTTCATGTTTGCTTTTTGCCTCCAGAGATGAGATTAATTTCTGCTTAAAATTTCTGAGGTGAGCACAGACTGGACCAATCCCATCTTCACAGTTTCTTGGTTGTGATTGTGTGAAAAGAACTCGTGAGTTCTATGTACGGTTTTCAGTCACTCTGCAATTAAGAGTCTTTGCCAGAGGTAGTATTACTTCATCCAGTTGGTTCATTGTTGTAAAGATGCCAAAGACTTGTCTGAAGCAATTTTTTGGAAGAAAAGTCAGCTGTGGTCAAATTTTGGAAATAACATGGCGTTTGGAGCAGAAGTAAATACAGAGGATGGCAGCACCAAAATGCAGAGCAAAATTGGAAAGGGTGTGGGCCACCAGTAGATCTGTAGGCCTGGGGCAGGCAAGTGGCACAAAAATTGAAAATGAATGACTGGTCTTTAAAGGGGTAACTCAGTACTTCTAGAGCCATGCTGAACTCAGTCCTGCCAATGCCAGGATATGGCAGGCAGGTCTGAAGTCTGTCCCGTGCCCTGCAGAAAGACTGTGTCCCCAGATCCTGTTCACAAAGTGCCATGAGATCTTTAATTTCCATCACAGACTGAGCAGGAGAGAGTTCAGGATAATGTGCTTCCTGGGGATGGCCATGCTGAGCTTTGCCGTGCAGTGTTAGCAGCTCCTCACACGAGACCTGAGGCATCAGCTCAGCCCTGCATGCCAGCAGAGTGTGTTGCTTACATGTACTCTGGCACACTCCCGGCAAGTACTGCGTATAAAGCACATGGATTCTGTTTGCTGTGTGTGTCTCTAGGTGCAGAACTTGGCTGTGAGGAGCCAGCAGACCTCTGCCACTAACGCCCAGCTCCAAGGCTCTGCTCAGAAGACAGCCCTGCCAGGAAGCTCCCAGGCTTCAGGCTTACCGCAGGCCACCAGCACGGGCCAGACCATGGCAGTGGCCCAGGCCTCCTCCAGCGGGGCGGGCCAGTCCCTCAACCTGAGCCAGGGAGCAGCAGGCAGCAATGGTGTCTCCGGGGGTGTGGTGGCCAGTGGTGGGAGCCAGCCCTCAATGGGACTGAGCCAGAGCTCCTCGGCAGGTGCTGCTGGCAGCTGCCAGAGGAAAGGCACCGGGGTGGTTCAGCCATTGCCGGTGGCAGCTGCCCAGGCTGTGACTGTCAGCCAGGGGAGCCAGACAGAAACGGAGAGTGCAGCTGCAAAGAAGGGTGACACAGACAGTGGTGGACAGCAAACGGTGGGCATGAACCTCACCAGGACTGCTACACCAGCGCCCAGCCAGACGCTGATCAGCTCAGGTAAGCACTCATCTGTTTTTTTTCTCTTCAAAATCACTGGGCCTTCACAAGAATGACATCTGGAAGCCTGGTGATAAAAGATTTTCCAACACATCTCCTGACTTCTGTCCTTTCAGAGACTTGTCTCAAGGGGTTATCCCCTTTTATTAGCACAAGAAGTTGAATTAATCCCTCATGTCCTCTGCAAGTAAGCTGTCAGTCATTATGGAGTCTAATATCTCAAACCAGTGCAGTGGCTGCCTTATTTTTGTTCTTGTTGTTCCCAGCTGCACTGTTGCTAACTTTTGTGTTCTGTTTTTTCTTACTCTTTTTTTGTATAGCAACATATACGCAGATCCAACCACACTCGCTGATCCAACAGCAGCAGCAGATCCATCTGCAGAAGCAGGTGGTGATCCAGCAGCAGATAGCCATTCATCACCAGCAGCAGTTCCAGCATCGCCAGTCCCAGCTCCTTCACACAGCCACCCATCTCCAACTGGCTCAACAGCAGCAACAGCAGCAAGCAGCATCTCTGACCCAGCAGCAGCAGCAAGCTCAGCCTCCGCAGCAGCAGGCTCCCCCTCAAAACCAGCAGCAGGCACAGACCCTTGTGGTGCAACCTATGTTGCAGTCCCAGCCACAGCATTTACAGCTCCAGCAGGACAGTCCGTGCCAGCCAGCCACCAAGTCACCTGTTCCTATTCAGTCCAAATCTCTGGTCACCCCCATCAAACCCCCTCAGCTTGGGCCTGCCAAAATGTCTGCAACACAGCAGCCTCCGCCACACATCCCAGTGCAGGTAGTGGGCACTCGGCAGCAGGGCTCAGGCCAAGCCCAAGCACTGGGCTTGGCTCAGATTGCTGCAGCAGTGCCGACATCCCGGGGAATGCCAGCTGTAGTCCAGCCTGTTTCCCAAACCCATGCTGCTTCCCCATCATCATCTTCAGCTCCAGCATCCTCACAGGAAGCTCCCCCTCTCACCACAGGGGTGAATTTGGCACAAGTTCAAGGCACAGCCCACATGGTGAAGAGCCCAGCTTCCTCTCCTGTTGTGGCTCAGATGCCAGCAGCATTCTACATGCAGTCTGTCCAGTTGCCAGTAAGTGATACCATTGAGAAGGAGAATAGCATATGGATTCTCTTTGTTCATTCCTAGGACACCAATCGCAGTCCAGGCCCAGGTCAGTGGGATGGGATGGGTAAGGGGTTTGGGGAAAGGGATGTGGAGACTTTTTTACCCTCAAAAACACTAATTCCAGTCCAGCCCCTGGGGTTACTGACTACAGGCATTTCTCTTCCACATTATCATTCAAAGGCTTGCATGAAGTTAATAGGTGAGACTCAGAGCCTGCCCCAGATGGGGAGAGTGTCCATATCACATACTGAGTATCCCATTTAACAGTGGGGTTTGGTTGACCTTGGCTGGCTGCTGGGTGACCACCAAGTTGCTGCTCCATGACTCCCCCTTCACAACACGACAGGAGGAGAAAAATACAGTGAAAAGCTTGTGGGTTGAGATAAGGATGTGAAGATCACTTGCCAATGACCATCATGGGCAAAACAAACTCAGTTTATGGAAATTATTTATTTTACTGCCAATTTAGTGTAGGATAATTGAAAATAAGAACAAATGCAAAAAACACCTCCCCCCTTCTTCACAGGCTCAGCTTCACTCCTGACTCATCTACCTCTTCCCCCTGAATGGTTCAGGAGGACAAGAAATGGGATTTGTGGTCAGCTCATAAGGTTTTGTCTCTCCCTCATGCTTTTCCCTTGCTTTAGCATGGGGGAATCCCTCCCATGGGATACAGTCCTTCACAAAGGATACAGTCCTTCATAAAGTCCTTCTCCAGTGTGGGTCTTTCCCACAGGCTGCAGTTTTTCATTAACTGCTCCAGTGTGGATATTTCTGGGTTACAGATCCCTTGGTGTGTGGTACCAGCCACTGACTCTAGGCCTCAGAGGATCCCCTAGCAACTGGCTGTACACAGGAAAACTCAAATTTGTAGGGCTTGTCCATCCTGTTGTGAATTGTCCGGCTAGGGCCTACCTAAATCCCTGAGACAACAGCACTTTGCCAGCTCAAGTCATTGAATCGTAAATAATTGGAGTTAAAAAGAACCCTAAAGATCATATAATTCCAACACCCCTGCCATGAGCAGGGACACCTTTCAGTAGACCAGATGGTTGCTCCATCCAACCTTGCCTTGAACACCTCCTTAGCCCGTTGCTGAGACTCTTTCTAAACTCTGTCTGCTTCTTCAGGAAGGTGTCGCAGAATTTGTCTTGATTTTTAGAGCAGGGGGACAATTCTGCTCCTGGTGAATGTGTGTCTCCTACTCTTTCGACTCTCCATTGAAACTGATCTGATTTATCCAAAAAACCTGTTTGGAAACTGCTAGGTGAATGCCATTCCATTTCTTTCTGCAATAATCCTTTGAGGTTCACACAGTGTCTTGGTCTTATACCAGTGTATCAACATGACTTGGGACATCAGATCCTGGTCTGTGGCATGGCAGTGAGTCTTCTCAAGCTTTGTTCCTTGCTAGGCAAATGCTTCCAAGTAGAGGTATGTACTGAGGGAGCTAGAGGCATCTCCAGAAGACACCAGGCTGGAAATCAAGTATGATGGAGCAGGATGCATTTTTTTTGTTTGTTTTGATCTGGCTTGTTCTTTGCTTTGGAGCTTTTCTGTCTGCTTACATGTTTCTCTTTATTCATGCAGGGCAAATCTCAGACCTTGGCAGTAAAGCGCAAGGCAGAGTCAGAGGAAGAGAAGGAGGAGCCGCCCAGTGTCACTGCACTCCTGCCTGCCAGGTCCTCTCCCGTAACAGACAGCCCCAAAAACATGGAGGAGAAGAGTAGCCTTGGAGGTGAGGTACAGAGGAGAGCTCTGCTTGTGTGTGCTAATGACCTGAAGTAGGTGGAGCAAAGGTAACTGACTCCTGTGCTGTTAACTTTCCAGATAATTCTGATACTGCTGCCGTTGCAACCCCAAATGCCACAAGTGAAGGAGCCTCAACCACCCCCACGTCTGCTTCCACCCCAAACCTGGCACTGGTGTCACGTCAGATTGGAGACTCCAAACCTCCTCAAGCCATTGTCAAGCCCCAGATCCTTACACACATCATTGAAGGCTTTGTCATCCAGGAGGGAGCAGAGCCCTTTCCAGTAGGGATTTTTGTTGTTGTGGAGGAAGGAGATGTAGCACTTTCTTGGGAGGGTGGTGGGCTTCCATCTTTACATAGGAGTATCTTTCCCCATATTCCAATTCAGCATTTTTAGCTTGAGACACAATAAAGAGGAAGGGAAAGGAGGGAGGTGTCATGAATGAAGCAAGGCATTAAGAGGTGTCATTAAAGAGAAGGGGTTTGAAGGAGTAAAACAAGTGTTGCAGCAAGTGCTTACTCCAGTAGTCACCAAAGGAATAATGAATGCAGGAATTGTAAGGAGGCTCTCCTCTCTGTGAGGGAAAGATGCATTTTGAACAGGCAGCAAGTGAAGTTGAAGTAAGGAAGGAGAAATGGAGTTACATAGAATTGGACATTATTCAAGGCAGATAGTGCTTGGGGATCTTTAAATGAACAACCAAGCCTATGAATCAGGAAGCAGTAATGACTTTTTTCAGCATCTCTCCTTCCTTGTTAGGCAGAGAGATTCTTCTGAGTTGAATTTTGAGCTGCATATACCTTGGCAGAGGGTGGTGGACACAGAGAATCCTTTACTGGTGGATCCAACTCATTCTCTCCCTATCCAGGTGGGTTGTTCTCAGCTGCTGAAAGAATCTGAGAAACCACTGCAGGGAGAGGCTCCTTCTGGCCAGAATGAAAACCTGTCCAGCAATTCTTTGGGAGAGGATAGTGCTTCCACAGGTGAGTTTCAAGACCAGGAGGACTAGCTAGTGTTACTGAAAGTCTCTACTCTGTATTACTAACTTAATGCATTATGGACTTGTATCTCTTCCTGCCAGCTCCTTAGAGACTTGAGCTATGGAACTAGGATCTCGCTTTTTTTGAGTGCCAGAAGACTGGCAATGACTTTTTTGTTGTTGTAAATATGATCTAACACATCCTGTGTCAGTAGTGAGCAGCATATTCTGAACTATACCCGTCTTTAATGATGGTAGGCTGTGAAAGATGTGTGGACAGAGCAGAGCGATGGAGATTTCCTCCACAGCCTTGTAGGATGTGAGGAGTATGCTATTTTTTGTTTGTCCCATGAAATGGTACTGACCAGGAGAAAAAAACTGCTCTGTTCGATAACCTGGGGTCCTAATTAGCGGAGCTTGTGCTTCTCTTTTCCCAGTTGCTTCCCCAAGCTAACTTACTAGATTCAGTACAAAATAGTGCTTGGAATCTGTCTGCTCGGAAGAAGAGCAGTGGAATGGGGAATTATTGGGTGTGTGATGTGCTTCAGTTCAGATCACCAACTGGTGTGTGTTTCTGTATCTCACTAGAGCTTGACAAGAAGGCAAACTTGTTGAAGTGTGAATATTGTGGGAAGTACGCCCCAGCAACCCAGTTCCGTGGCTCCAAGAGGTTTTGTTCTATGACCTGTGCTAAAAGGTAATAACAGCAAGATGTAATATTCCTTATCTCTGACTACACGTTTGCTGGCACTAGGCATGTGCCTCTTCTCCAAGCAGTGTACCACCTTTCAGTACATCTGATCCTCCCTCTGTGGCATGTACTGGCCACAGAGATCCTTTAGCACTCTAAATGATTTGTAAATGCTTCTAGGTCTGGAGAGGTGGATGTGATGCTGAGTATAAAGAGGATTTCTGGCTTGCTCAGAAAATGAAGTGGAAAGGGGAAAATTCTGGGGCTATAAAGAACCTCTCTTCAGAGAAATGTACATTTGACTGACTCAATAAATGCATACTGGTAGCTGTCTGATGCATTGGTACTAGACAAAGACACAAGGGAGCTTTGGGGAAAAAAACTGGGGAGAAGTTAGACTAGTCATTGCTGCCTCCTGTTGATAGCAGAGTGCTTGCTATGGGTCTTTTTTCCCTTAGGGGAATGACTTAATTGACCCTTCAGATGTTAGATCAAGACTCTGGTGTCCAAATATTGCTTGTGTCAGAAGTCTGGAGTGGTTCCTTCCAAGGGGAAGTCTTAGAAGGAGGAGGAACAGAACTTGATGGTAAAAAGGAGTCTTATCCCCATCTAGAGCAAGGAGAAGTAGTAGGTTTAGATAGTTGCTGCTTTCTAACTGCTGCTCTGCTTCTGCTTACTTGAGGTACAATGTCAGCTGCAGCCATCAGTTTCGGCTGCAGAGAAAGAAGATGAAGGAATTCCAGGAAGCCAACTACGCCCGTGTGCGCCGACGGGGACCTCGGCGCAGCAGCTCCGAAATTGCTCGAACAAAGATCCAGGGCAAGCGCCACAGGGTAAGGACACACACCTGTCAAGGCAGGTCTGTGTAGAGTTTGTCCCTGCTGGCTGTACCACTTTGTCACAGTGGATGCAGTCATGCAGGATGTGCCGAGGGCACGCTGACACACCTGTTACGCAAGGCACAGGGAGCTGTTCTTCCCTCATGGACTGCAGGAAGCGTATTCACGTTTGTGCTTGTTCTGTGCACTCTGTGTTTGCTCCTTCATGTGCACCTTGAAGGTCTCAGTGAGAGAGATCAGCTGACAGCCTTGGCAGAAAACAATCCACTTTTCCCATTTGATTCGAAGTCTTTCACATGAATGACTTGAACTGGGCTATAGATGAATCAAATGAGCCTCAGTTCTGATGTGAGGAAGAGAGGGAGCTCTTGTGTCAGCTGCCCCTAACAGCCTGAGACAATTGTTCCAGACTGTTGGGACAACTTCTCCTGCTCCCAATGTCTTGTTTTGCAGCTTCTAATCATGAATTTCTTACAAAACTGCTTTTCTTTTCTTTCTTTCCTATGGGCTTGTAGGGCCAGGAGGACTCAAGTCGAGGCTCTGATAACTCCAGCTATGATGAAGCTTTGTCCCCTACATCTCCAGGACCCCTGTCAGTAAGGGCCAGTCATGGAGAGAGGGACCTGGCAAACTCTAACATGGCCCCCCCCACCCCAGATCTACATGGCATCAACCCAGTCTTCCTGTCCAGCAATCCTAGTCGCTGGAGTGTGGAGGAAGTGTACGAGTTCATTGCATCATTGCAAGGTGAAGTTAAGATCCTCTCCTGCGCTCCTGAGATCCAGTAGCACGGGGAGATTGGGCTCTCTTTCTGGAACAGAAATGGTCTCAGTGGTGCCTACTGCTTTTGAATATGTTTCTGAATTGGAGTAGATCACAGACATGGATTCTCAAGATTTATTTCTCAAGTAGCTTGTGTGCTCAAGGAGACTGTGGACTAGAGTGGGGAAAGGGGTTGGTTAGATTCCTAGCTTGCTTTTCTGTACCTGCCAGAGGTGCAAAGAGTAGGAATGAGGGGACTGCCCAATGTACATGTGTTTCTCACTGCTTTTTTTTGTTTGCTTCACAGGGTGCCAGGAAATTGCTGAGGAATTTCGGTCACAGGAAATTGATGGTCAGGCCCTATTGCTTCTGAAGGAGGAACATCTCATGAGTGCCATGAACATCAAGCTGGGACCAGCTCTCAAGATCTGTGCCAAGATCAATGTCCTCAAGGAGACCTAAGAACTCTGAAGTCAGAGGTCTCACTTTTGCTCTGACCCCAGGACAGCTGCCAGTTTTGGAGCATCCTGCTGGGGCGGGGAAGAATGGGACAGTCCCCTGTGGTCTTGCATTCAAGAAGAATGAGAAGGAATTTAACTGATTGAAACTGCCATGCACAAGCCCATCTCTTGGTCTCTTAATGGTGCTACAAGGTTGAGGAAAACTGCCACCTGGGGCCTTTAAACAACTTTCCTTCTTCCTGATTTTGAATATGCCTCCCCTGTATACACCACATAAAGATGTTAAGGGGATCTCTTTCTGTCTTAAAAGACTTCTGAAAGGGAACTGCCCTCAACCCTTTTTGCCACAGCAGGTCTGCTAGATCTTAGCTTTGAATATCATTGCCAGAATTCAAGGCATAGGAAGAGCTGGCCCCACATGGACAGGGGGAGCACCTGTGCTTGGGGCTTTTATGAAGGGGAACTAGCCAAGTGCAAGTGACAGAGGTGACAAACAAGAATTTGAGCAAAAGGGGCCGCTGCTTTTCCACTTTTAAAAATACCTGGGCTGCTCATGAACTAGGTTTAATAGCCATTCCAGCATGCATACCAAACTTGGAAGGCCTGTGGCAATAGGAGCTGTCTTGTCTTCACTCTGCATGTCTACAGGAGACAGTAAAGCTAAAGTGTTGTGGCAGCTATTCACTCCAGGTGCTCCTCTCAGAACCAGTCAGAGGATTTTTCCTGAGTACTTAGGACAAAGTGATGGGAAACTCAAAGGGGAGGGGATTGTTTTACATGAGGGAACCTTGCAGCACTAGGTTTGTCTTCCCATTGTGCTAGAGCATAATTTACAGATCCAAATCAGTCTCCAGAAGCACCAAGGCTCTTCATAAAATGGGCTGGGGTTTTGTTCTGTGTGTTTTCTCACCAGTTTGTATTCTTTTTTTTTTTTGTGTCTGTCTTCATTATCCTCAGGAGAGCTTAAGGGACAAAATTTAGGCTGGCAGGATTGTACTGCTTGCCTCAGGCTTGTTTTTTTTTTTGTGTTGTAAAACAAGTATTTCTCAAGTTACAAGAAACCAAACACACCCCCTACAAGAACTGAATACTAATCTTTTAATGTGACTTCTCATTTCTAAAGGGTAGAATTTATGTTATAGGCCGATTTTCCTCTACTCAGCCCCTCCAGGTTTGGTTAGGGGTTCTTTGGTTGGTTTTTTAAGGACCAAATATGGTATTCTGCAGTTTTGTAGCCAAACTGCCAAAGGTGAAAACCTGGGCAGAGTTATTCCCTTCCACAAGCACCTCTGCTTCAAACAGGCAAAATACCTGAAGGAGTTACACAAACTGTGAAGAGGTAAGTGCCCTCTAGAGCCAAATACTTGAAAGCAAGATGGTGTTATAAACCGTGTATCTCAGCTTTTCTGTTTTCAGAAGTTTCACATGAATATTTGAATGAAACATAACACTGTTCTCTGTGTTAAGCACCTACTGTTGCAGGAAAGCTGTAGTGGCATGGGAGAAAGCCTAATAGCATAGGTAGGAAAACATTAGAGATCTTTGAAATGGGCTCTTTATTGACCCATGTTAGAAAAAGAGGAAGGAAAGTGCTTAGTAGATGGATAAAATGTGGCAGCAGCTTCCTAGTCTCAACTGTGCTGCTGAATCTCACTTTTGTGACATCCTTGTTTATGTGAGAGGACATCAGAGGCTTTGTAAATGCAGATAGGCCCAAAGGAAGCTGCCCATGCTTGCTTGCACCCTGGTACCACAGTTTGGTCTGATGTAATCTGGGGACAGGGGAGGGGGAGGTTAGAATCAGCAGTGAGCAGAGGAAGGCTGCCCTTAAACCATTTTATCCTTAGAAGGCTGGGTGTGATAAAACTCCTGTTTAGTTTCACCCTTGGCAGGGTAGGCAGACAGGTAGCTTGCCACTGTTACCAGCTACTCCTGAGGACTGGATTTTATTTCAGTCAAATGGGAAGGCTTCACTTCTTCATTTCATGTTCAATGTTCTTAATAAAAAAATGCTTGATCAGGCTTTGTAGGTCTGGCTGCTTTTTAATCCCTGAGTGTTTGGAAAGTACAAATCTCATCACTAAGTTATTTTGACTGTCATTTCTGCAGAAAAATACAGAGCATAATCCATCCATCCATAACTACCCGAGCCTCTAAAGTTTGAGTTTTAAAGATGTGGATAGCCTTCCCTTGTAGGCCTGAGAGGACCTGGAGTGAAACAAGGTGGCAGCAAAAGCCACGAACTAACAAGAACATGTTCATTACTGTCAAGAGTTCAGGCACAAGGCACCACACGCTAAGGACCCTTTACTTTGGGTGAGAAAGATGCTCTGGCACCAAAGCAAGCTCTTGCTACGTCAGCACAACACTTCATCAGATTTTTTGGTCACTTTATTTTTTAAAGTTGTGTTTTGTACAAAAAAAATTACCTTAGACACCACCATGAAAACAGTAACAGACTTACTGACTTCCTATTTTTCCCATGTTATAGGAAAGATTCAGACTGTAACAAAAGTCAAAGAAAGCAGGAATTGCTTGCCCACTCCAAACCCAGAAAGAAAGCAGGGCCACCCCTTTTCTCTCAACGTCTTAAGAATACATGTACCTTGTCTGTACTCTGCTGTTAACACAGTGGTGGCTTGCTTATTCACAGTCTCTGCCCCCCAGACTGAGGGCAGTTCTCTGCCAGTCCACAGTAGGGTAGAATGGGATTGCTCAGAGTCTAGCCTCTCAAATAAAAAGCAATTTAGAATCAAGGTGCGAAGTTCCTGAAGGTTCCCATTAAGTCTACAACTTAACTGTACCTCTTCACCAGGGCCCAAAGAGAAGGTGTTTCTCACTCCCAGCCAGTGGCAGTATGTTAGGTACCATCTGCACAGGGCAAGTGTCTTAAAACTGGCCTGCACCATGCTTAAAGGGACAGTGATTTATAAAAGCTGACCATGTAAGAGTCCCTTAGGCAGTTCTCAATGTGTTAGCATTCTTAGCCCAGGCTTCCATGGCTCCTTTGATATAAAAATAAATTCTGACGGCTTCGTAGGAAAACCCTCTGCAAAACAAGGAACTTCTGGGGAGCATGAAATCACAATGCTGACAGTGACTGAGGTGTGTGGGCAGTCACCTCAGGAAGCTTGTGTCAGAACTCAAGTGGCAGCTACCTATCTCATTTTGTCTTGATGTCACTTTCCGTTTCAGCAAATGTTCCTTTTCCTTAGCAGCATATCTTTTCCTTTTGCTTCTCACTGATTGAGAAGACTGAGTCAGTATTTTGACTGAAGTCAATATTTTGACTCCATTTAACTCCTATGGTTTTTTAGCACTGCCCCTCTCCAGTCTGAGAGAATGGCATGCATCCCTTTACAGCTGTTGAAGGAAACTGTTGAGAAGTTCACACCACTGCCATTAGGGAAACAAAAGATTGCAGAGGTGCTTAATGCCTCTTCACCCCCAGAGTCTGGCATAGTTATGCTGGCAGAAATGTATAACAGCGCAGAAGCTAGAAAAGCTGAAAATGCAGTCAGAGAAAAATAATTCCAGTGTCTTACAGATCCTGTAAACCCTAGGGAAAAAAATAAAAAGACAAAATATCCCTTTTACAGTGTCAGCTGTTTTAACCCATAGCCTTTTTCTCTTTCTACACCCATCCATGCCCCTTTTTTCCTCTTAGTGATTCATCTCCCATTCCTGCTCAGCGCTGAACGCTCATATTGCTGTTTTCTGCTCAACTATCAACATTTCTCCCCTGAGCTCTGCTGCACTTTTAAAACCTAAGCCAGCATTATATTTATAAGACATGCCATTAGGAACCAGTGCTGTTCACATCCAGAGGCATCCATAGGACTTGACACACCGGAGACAGCGGAAGCAAACAGTGTAAAGAAAATCAGAGTGAGAGAAGGAGAACTGGCTGGGAGGCACCTGGCTAAACAAGCACTGGGGAGATGGGGAGAAAAGATCTTGGTGTGGAAAGCCTATCACATGGGCAGCAAGTGGTCATCCCGTTCTTCTGACTCCTCTCCCAGCTGGTCATCCCCCACGCCGCGGTACGCGGCTGGCGCGTTCCGAGGCTTGGATCGGCACACAAAGTCACAGCCATCCTACGAGCACAGGACACAGCACCAGCATCAGACTATTTGCAGTTGACTCAGCATCCAAACCAAAGCAGCTCCTGCGATTTCTCTTTTGCTAAGGGATCATGCCTATCCCTATGCTACCTGAAGCATCTCCCCAAAACTTGACATAAAAGCAGCCTACTCAGTCTTAAAAGCTCTGTACAATTATGCAGCAACATCAGGCCGAGGCAAATATGAAGGATAAATAGCCTACAATGACCAAGGAAGGATTTCACTGAGTCAGAAGTAAGTATTTCACAGTCCCCAGGTGAACATTTCTACCTGGAAAGTGTTAACTCCTGAGGAGCACACGTTCTAGTTTGTTATGTAGCAGTTGCAGGACAGAGGCAGGGAATTGGTCTCAGCAAGGAGTAAAAATTGGCATACTCAAGAAAAGGAAACAGATACCCTCCTCTTCTGCTTCGAGGTACTCCACCCTGGTGGTAGGTCTACCCAAAACACAAAGTCAATGCCATTTTCTCCTAACACGGGCCAGGCTGAGAATACATAAGAATTTTTACTTACTGCCACCAAATTGCCGAGATCTTGCCAGAAGGCAAAATGAGGAATCTGCTCCATGCCCTTTGCTCCCACAACAAGGCGCTGGTAGAGGAACCCACCAATGATGTAGACTGCAATCAGTGACACAAACCTAAAAGGCAGAATTTAAAAAAAAATAAAGGAAAATCAAAGCTGAGGAAATCCTATAGAAAATCTCTTCCGAGCCAGCTACCTGCCTCATATTAGCATTGGAACAATGCTAGCACCACTCAAGAACAGAGCTGTAAACAGAAACCAGACCATAAAAGGTCCCCAAATTATCAATCTGCTTGTATAAATCTTTTAGCAGCATTATGTGAAGTAGTGCCTCTAAGCACAAACACAGAAAATGAGTCAAGACTCCTGGTCTGAGTTCCCATCTTTGGCAAAGAGCCATCATGTAATTTTAGGAAGTCAAATCTCCCACGTTTCAGTGCACTTGTCTGTAAGCTATGAAGGAAAACATTTACTGGGAACAGACCAGCCCGGCGGCATGCCTTAAGCAAGAGCTTTTGTCCAAAAAGCTCAGAGGCATAGTAACATCTAATGGTGGCTGTGGGAAAGTATACTGCAGTAATTTAGTCTTACTATAGCATTTGCTATGTTTCTAAATAGCACTGGAGATTATGACTCAGGCACAAACAGCTCTTCAAATGACTCACGTGATCAGCAGAATGGAGCCAACACTGAGGTGGGAATTCTCGGCTGGACAAGCCACACTGCTGTCCATTTCAAAGAGGTAGAAACACTCCTGCTCCTTCTCCCGCTCTTCAGAAATAATGCTGAATGAACTCTGCAATTTGGGAAAAGTGAAGTCATGTGAAAACACACCCACGCACACTGAACTTCACCAGGAGACAGTTTTATCACTGTTGGTGCAGCTGGGCACCAGACACTGGAGGCCAGCTCACTGTCCCCTCAAAACCCCTCTGCTCACAACCAACCACTGGCCTGGCAGCCTCCTGATGCTCCCTCACCCCAGGTGTCACTCACCGCTGTAACGCCTCGCTTGCAAGAAATCATTATCACAGCTCGCCTCTTCTCACCACTGCAGTGCCTGCCATATGAATCACCTCCTTTATAAATCAGCATGATCCAGTCACCTGCCAGGAGAGAAACAATACAGGCTACAAATCCAGATCAGGAGGCGGAAGGCAGCTACCGAGCAAGCAAAGTATCGAGTGGAATCGTACTTCCATTGAAGACCTGGGTTTCATTGATTCTTCCTATCACCGTGGTCTTTCCATTCTGTCTATCTGTTTGCACCAGGCCACCAAAGTCGTGCGAGGTGCTGTTGACCTCCCTGCACACCCTGAAATGGTAGATGTAGTTTTCTGTTTTGCCTTTCTCCACAGTCACGTTAAACCTGCAGCAGGGAGAGGACAGAAGAGACAGACATTGGATCACAAAGAACACTCGGAGCAGTGGGCACTTCAGACCTGGAAGCCAATCAGAGACCATACTAACAGGGGGAGTCCATTCTGCAATCTGACCCAAATCCTCCCTTACCCTTGGCCCACTGTGCAGCCCCAAGGCCTGCAGGGTGTTGTGCTGTACCTCATGTGGCTCAGGGGCTCCAGTTTCTTCAGCAGGGCTCTTTCCATCTGCGACTCACTGCTCTCATCACCAACCACATCACAGCTCCTCTCTTCTGACTGCTCGGCCCCCACTACAGCCAGGGCCATAAGGACCAGCAGCAAGGCAGAGGTATGGCAAGGTGGTGACATCCTGGACACATGCCACAAAGAACAAAGAGGATTAACTTCGCAAAGGATTAGTTTCAGCCCCCTGCAAACTAACTTCAGGGTTAGGGAGTCAATGATTAGCCATTTCCTCAGTCCTGACTGCAAAAAGGAGAAGCTGAAATCTAGAAACAACTCACAGTTCATAAGAGACACTAAATCTGAATCTCTTGCGCAGCCACAGACAATTCACTGGGCCGATTTGGGGCTCTCTTCTGAATTTGCCTTGAGACCACAAAAAGTTTTGCTGCTGAGCACATTAATTAGCTGCCAGAGCAGAGTCCACCAGACTGAACACTGGAGTAAATTTCAGGCATAATCCACTGTTTGTTATGGCTTTGCACTGAGAAGCCAGTCAGCAGAAAATTGTTTATGAGGCCTCTAATCAATCATCTTCACAGCTCTCGTGTAAAGAACTCACAGGGAAGAGCCACTGTGGTTAGTCAGGCTCTGTTTGTTCATGTGCCTTAATCTTTATAATGATCTTTCCAGTACTCCTTTAGCTGAAAATCTGAAAGACATTAATAATGCTAAACTGCAACTTCACAGAAGAGTTTCTTTCTTCCTTTTCTTCCCAGTATACACCAGGGAAGGACGAAAGCGTGGCATCCTATGTAAGATTCAATCAACGAGGCAGTAATGAAGATAATAACAGTGATAATAATAATAGCAATAATAATAAGAACAACAATAATAATAATCTATTAGATTTGGCTTTCAGGTTCATGCTAAAATCACACATGAAACATTAAATGATGGCACCAGCCAAACAAAGCAGTGCAACAGATCCCCCTCTGCTTCTTGTGCCACAGATTTTGGTAAAGCTCCAGTCGCTGGTGGAGAGCAGACCCTCCATTAAATAAGCACCTGGCTGCAGACGGACACAGAGCCCATGAGGACACTGACTGAACATAAAGATTTCCCCACAGCCCCGCAGAGCCCACCGCGACAGCTCACAGCTGCTGAGCGGGGGCTCTGCTCGACACGGGGCGCCAAAAGAAGGTTAGGAACGCAGAAACCACAGAATGGGTCAGGCTGGAAGGGACCAAAGTGGGTCACTTGGTCCAACTTCCCTGCTCAAGCNAGAGCCCACCGCGACAGCTCACAGCTGCTGAGCGGGGGCTCTGCTCGACACGGGGCGCCAAAAGAAGGTTAGGAACGCAGAAACCACAGAATGGGTCAGGCTGGAAGGGGCCAAAGTGGGTCACTTGGTCCAACTTCCCTGCTCAAGCAGGGTCATCCTAGAGCACATGGCACAGGATTGTGTTCAGACGGTTCTGGAATATTTCCAGTGAGGGAGACGCCACGAGCAGTCNCAGGCGCCGCCGCCCATAGGGAAGAGAGACCCGCGGCTCACGCGCATCCCATGCTGGGCGGCCGGGGACCACAGGCACGGGCGGCACCGGCCTCCTCCGCGTCCCGACCGGCTCCCNGTGGAGAGCAGACCCTCCATTAAATAAGCACCTGGCTGCAGACGGACACAGAGCCCATGAGGACACTGACTGAACATAAAGATTTCCCCACAGCCCCGCAGAGCCCACCGCGACAGCTCACAGCTGCTGAGCGGGGGCTCTGCTCGACACGGGGCGCCAAAAGAAGGTTAGGAACGCAGAAACCACAGAATGGGTCAGGCTGGAAGGGGCCAAAGTGGGTCACTTGGTCCAACTTCCCTGCTCAAGCAGGGTCATCCTAGAGCACATGGCACAGGATTGTGTTCAGACGGTTCTGGAATATTTCCAGTGAGGGAGACGCCACGAGCAGTCTGTTCCAGTGCGCGGTCACTGAAATGAGGAAGCCCGTGACACGAGGGCTCGTGACTGCTCTCTCCCGAGGCCAGAAGCAGGACCTGCCCTCAGCCCTAGACACGGCTTCTCCCGGCTTCTTCTTGCTGCGCGGCGCTGGGAGCGGCCCGGCCGCGCTCCTCCAGCCGGGGGCCGCTGCCCCAGACCCGCCCGGGACGGAGCGCGGCTTCGCCCCNACCACAGGCACGGGCGGCACCGGCCTCCTCCGCGTCCCGACCGGCTCCCTCGCCCGCCCCGCGAGCCGGAAGCCGGCAAGAGCGTGGCGGAACTGGCGCCCGGCGCCAATGGGAGCGCGGGAGCGGCCGGGATCGCCCGCCCAGGAGCGCTTCGGAGCGAATGATGCGCGGCGGGCGACAGGCGGGCAGGGCCGGGGCCGCCTCTGGCCACGCCCACTTCCTTTTCGTTAGCCAATGCGCGATGAGCTTCTGGACGGGGGCTCCGCCCTCATTCGCTTTTCTGCCAATGAACGCCGAGGGTGGGCAGAGGGGAGGGACTCTCACAGCGCGGAGCCGGAGGGGGCCGTGCTTGCCGTGCCGAGGCGGCGGGAAACAGCCCCGAGGGATGCGGATCGCCGGGCTCCCCGCTGCAGATCAACTCGCCCAAGTGCTCTGTGGCTGTCCGTCGCACAGGTTCGGAGCAGCCGCTGGCAGGTGGCCGCATCAGCAGGAATGAAAGGCTTCTCGGCATCACCCTTCCCCTCGTTCCCGCTGCCGGAGGCGGGAGCAGTCCCTCTGCCGTTGGGCTTTGCCCTCCCCACCAGGTGCCTCCGGACTGACTTGTGTTGCACGAGCAAGGGGTCTCGACTACTTCACAAAACTGCTTTGTGGCCTTGATCCTTCTGATTTTGTGTCTCTGGTGGATTCTCTCCATGTTTTGTTGTTATACTTTGGAATAAAGGTGCTTTCCTCAACTCCTGCTTTCCTCAACTCTATTCCTGTAGAGGAATTCCAGGTCCAGCACACAAGGTTAGTGTGCTTGAGCATCTTGGATGTCGTTAATAAAGCTATAAATGTGAAATGTGAGAGTGGCGTGTTCAAAGGATATCTCTCTCCTTATGATGTGCTTCCAGAGCACATCCACTTTCCAGGAGCCTGTAACTGGAAGGGACAGATGTTCTTTGCCAGAGTTCTGAGGCTTTTGCATCCTCTAGTTAAGAAAGAAATGCTGCATTTAGTGAACGTACCAATATGCTAGAAGAGGTACTTGTTTGAGAGAAATTTGGGAGGTTTCCCTCCGGTATCCTGCTTCAGGAGTGAAGAACTGTGGAAGAAGTGCTGCTGACTCCTGGAAAACTGATCGGTTTAGTCCTGCTGTGACTCCATACTGACAGTATGGCACAGCTGCAGAAGTCAGATTTATTTATTCACACTTAGATAATAACTGAGACTTGTCTTCACACTTTCTGCAGTGTGATCCCTCCCTCTCTACTTCCTGTGCAAAGAACTCAACTTACTGCTGGTATTAGGGGAAAAAGAAGTTACCCCGTTAAACCAGAGCTCTTAATTCTTTCTCACCAGCTTTCACTTCTCCAGTTCTTCACAAATAGTGCTGTCTCTGTGGTCACTCTGGGCCAGCAGGTGGCCTGGGCACTTAAAAAGTGACAAAATGGGCAGGAGCTAGGAGACACACCTTTATTCCAAAATATGACAGAATATGGACATACTGGAGAGAATCTACCAGAGAAACACAAAGTGGGGACAAAGTCACATCTGGACACTTAAGCTGTGTCTGAATCCTGTTAGTTACTTTTCAGCTGTAAAGACTGTATTCCCAGCTAAATTCTCCCTTGTGAGCAAATTCTCTGTCTCTGAGCTTGAGAGCTCTCTTTAGACTTCTCTATTATTCATTAGAAGCATTTAGGAGAGACTTTCTGCCTCTTGTCTTGCTCTGCTGTCTTATGCCTTCCCCTTCCTTTCAAGCACACACTCCCTATATTGCTGTCCACAGGCCCTACCTAGGATTGTGAGGAATCTTGTGGGGGCAATATGCCACCCTTACAGGCAAGTGAAGAAATTTGCAGAAATATCCAATCCCTTCCCCAACATGTGCATTGTAACAAATTGGCCACTCTGTGTCAGGTAAGCATCCTCCCATGCAATAATTTCTCGAATTTAGAACATGTCACCAGAAGGGGGAACAGTCATCCCTGTTGGAGGTAGCCATCGTCCCAACTCCTTTGTTGAGCGTGCCCAAGCAATTATTGGAAATTACCTGTGTACTGTGCTGAAGAAGTGCAGCCTGAGCCTGACCAATATCCCCATTCTGAGTATGAAACGGAAGGGATCAGAATGTGGATCAAAACAAAAACCAGCCAACCATGCAGCTAAGAGATTTATTGGGGTGCTGGAAGCATCTGTACTCCCCGCCATAGAGTCACAGAATCTTTTAGGTTGGAAAAGACCCTGAAGATCATTGAGTTCAACCATTAACCTGACACTGGCAAGCCCAGCACTAAACCATGTCCCTAAGCTCCACATCTGCATCTTTTAAAAATACTTTCAGGGATGGTGACTCAACCACTTCCCTGTGCAGCCTGTCCGAGTGCTTGATAACCCTTTTGGTGAAGAAATTTTTGCCAATATCCAATCTAAACCTTCCCTGGCACAACTTGAACTCTTCTCATCAATGGTCAGTACTTTAAAAGAAAAGTAGCCTTTCCTGTTGTTGCTGACCACAGAATCACTAAATGCTTGAGTTGGGAAGGGACCTTTCAAAGTCATCTGGTCCAACCTCCTGCTCAAGTCAGGCCACCTACAACCTGGTCCACCCACAGCCCAGGACTGCGTCCAGGCCACTCTCCATTGAGGGACACACCACAACCTCTCTGGCCAACCTCTGTCAGTTTTCAGTCACCCTCACAGTAAAAAAGTGTTTCCTGATGTTCAGAGGCAACGCCTTCTGTCTCAGTTTGTTCCTATCGCCTCTTGTCCTGTCACTGGGCACCCCTGAAGAGTTTGACTCTTCTTGTACCCTCCCTTCAGGTATTTATATACATTAATTGGATCCTAACCAAGAAGTGTTTTCTCCAGGCCAAACAGTCCCAGACCTCTCAGTGTTTCCTCCCAGGACAGAAGGTCTGGTCCCTTTATCCTGTTTGTGCTCCTTTGGTAGATTCTCCTCAGTATGTCCCTGTCTCCCCTGTACTGATGCTGTTCAGATGTTGACTTGGAGGGACTTGAGGAATGCCAGCTCTCAGTGCCTGCCTTGTGTCTCAAGCACAGTCACACCTGTATTGGGTGTAGACAGAGTTCCCAGTCCAAAGTGGAATTGTCCAAAGCTCACATTACTTCCTTTTCAAACCTGAGCTGTCCACCTCTACTTCCTGTTTGACAGCAGTTGCGCTGCCAGTTTGCCGTAGCCATTGCTTATCCCACTTTTCACCTTGTACTCTCATTATTCACCTTTTTTACCTTGTGCTGTCACTATCCCGCTGTTTATGCCCTGAAGGGAGCTCCTCAGAGCAGCACCACTCCTCCCAGTTGCTGCATCGGTGTAACCACACTCTCTTGCATTGGCAACAATTAGAGTACCCCCGAACTTTGTGATTAATCACCTTTTCCATTAGCAGCTGTTCTTGAGACATCCTCCATCACATTAGAAAATGAAAGCTGCTGCAGTTCCACTGCTCTCCATTCTGTTGTAAATTTGGTTATCTTAGCAGCTGGAGATAGAGGTAGCAGCTTCATATTTCTTGTCTTCTGAATATAGCCTCAGGTTTCCTGTTTCACAGGCATTGAGTCTTGTTGTTCAACAGCCTGATCGAAACATCCTTTTCTGCACACTCCTTGCTTTGGTATGGAGGCAAGCAGATCAGAAATTTCTGCAGCTGATGAGAGTGAGGACGTAACGTATACTTCTGTCAAATTCTCTAAGACTCCTCTGTCAAGGGCCAAAGCTCCACAGGAAAAAAGAGGTGAGGAAAGATGGATTAGGTAGGTCAACGAAAAATTTTACTTTGACTGAAGGCAAGATTTAACAGAAACACTCTGAACTGGCCACTGATTCTGAGTGCCAGCTTAGAGAGCTGTTGCTTTTGTTCTAAAATTAGTGTAGATATTTTAATGTGGTAAAAGCTGATGAGTTAGTGACCCAACATTTTTCCCCTCCCTCTCACCGACCTCCTTCAGTGTCTACTCCTGGGCATTCAACTCAGGCATCCTTTTCTTCAAAACTGGTTTAAAGTTATCTGCTTGTCAGCAGCAAGAGGTTGTGAGCAATAGTTCTTTGAAGGGCAGGCAAGATGTGAATACAGATAAATTAGAGGCGCATGCTAATCAGAGATCAGAGACAGAGAAAGCGTATGAGATCATCCAGCCTCTCTCCCGTGGCACTATGCAGGACTCTTTTGTGATTTTTTCCTGTTGTCTGTGTTCTAGTGTTACATACCTCCCAGTGAGCAAATTTTCAGCTTTTGCCGTGAAACAGTTCTTCAGAGTGCTTTACTATCAGGAAGATTTTCTTAGTGCTTTCCTTAAATTTTTTCTTTCCTTGTTTCCTCTCCATTACCCCTGCATTAGACCTGCATGTCACACTGAACAATTCCTCTGAAAGCTTAGTTGAGAAATACCACCTTCAAAGAGTCAAACTTTGCATTGGTGATTATTCTTTGTAAATATTTCCTTCATGCAAAATGGTGGCGGGGTTGGAGCTAGATGAGCTTAGGGTCCTTTCCAACCGAAATCATTCTATGATTCTATGAAATGTCAGTGTGCTTTAGATGGGTTCTGTTGCATTGGCTGCAACACTAATTGTTGACTTTAAATTTTCAGAGGTGTTACAGCAAAGGGGACTCTCACTGTGGGATACAAAATTTCTATACCCTGATCAGCATAATTTTGTATACCTGTGGTGTTTACTGCTGCCCGGTCCCTTGCTTCACTATGGAAGCAAAGCCAGCACAGAAACTCCCCAGTTCCTATCTGGTACTCACACTCCATCTGTTTGGAGGGCAGTCTTGCTTTTGCATATGTTTTCACCAGAAATTATGTTTTCTGTTGCATCAGAAAATACAGTAACATCCCTTCATTCCCTGCCATTCCTGTTCATCCCTACCCTGTTGAAAGGGGATTAACTGATGCCCTCTTGAGATGTTTGCATTTTTCTTTTTAACATCTCTCCCCATTCTTTTATGGAACGTCATCTTTTTGAGCTGTGGTCAGACAGCCAAAACTAAGGAAGTTGATACTTGAACACAGTTTTTGTGCATATTATTTGATTATTTCTCAGCCTTCTTCAGCATGAAAGAGATCCCTAAGGAGCTCACTTTAAGTACCTTTCCTTTGAAGGTCTTTATGTTCAACTCTGTTCCTGCCTCCATCACTTCTGAGAGATGTGCTCTCAGATATTTCTCCCTTGCTGACTTTGTAGGCACAGTATCATGGCTGTGTAGATCAGTCCTCTGGTCAAACCAACAGGTTTTGGTGCTTATGGACTCCTCAAAAATGAAGAGTTGCCCTGGTTGTTTCTTCTATTTGGATTCCAGAGAGCCTTGGATATGCTGCACTACCAGAATGTCTGTACAGCAGTCACGTAAGACAGTGTTAGCCTGTGTAGTGTGCTTGTAGTAACACCAATAACCAGGTCTATGCCACAGCCAACAACAGAATCCTTGGATGTCAAATTCTTCTCCTTGGCTCTAGGTAGTCATGCTGCTCCCATACTGAGGTAGGCAGGAGCTGAGGGGAGCTATCTGGGACAGTGCCATGACATTCTTCAGATTGGTCCTAGATGAGTTAAATTGTAAAATGCTAACAGCTTTCAGTTTTTGAACTGAATCTGGACTCGCAAACCTAAAAATATTCGGTCATGTTGCTTGCAAATGAATGGAGAGTATCAGAGTCATTTCTCCAGAGCACCGAGAGACCTGTTGGGGTGTTTTGTACGCAGAAAGTGATAACATTGGATATTTACATTAAATGTCCACCAGTCCACTTACCCCCTTGGACAGATTCTTCCACAGTTCATCAGACAACTACGTGGAAATATTTCTGGATGCTCCATTCAGATTTTCCTCCTTTTTCAAACTTATTTTAGGTACTTCTCCCATCCACTCCTACAAGAGCTTCCCATATAGTTTGGGGGCTGAGGATCAAACAGAAACCCTTGAACCTGTTTTAAAAAGTGTGAACTGCAGGGACTCCTTTTTGCAGCAGGTAAAAATCTTGATTTGTGAAATACTTTATTCCACTTCTCTGGATTGATCTCTGCAGTTCAAGTGCAGCTTGAATTCACCTCACACACTTCCTGTTTTCCCACTTCACTTCGTTTTTTTTTTCCTTCCAAAATTATCTAATGCCTTTTTTTTTTTTCATTTTTATGAACTTTAGTGACTCTCCCACTGCTGGGGTTGTGGAGGTGCCCTGGGATTTTGTTTTGATGATGAATCATTCCCTTTTTTCTGCAGCTGATTTGAAACAATAGAGAGTGAACTGCTCTATTCATTGCCAGGAGGCACCAGCTCCGTGCCCGGTGCTGACATTTAAGGTTTAAGGATTAACTGTTTCGCAGACTGGTTACCTTGTCCTGGCAGTTTTTCCTAAAACCTAACAGTGATCTGAAGGATGCAGGAGACAGCTTCTTTGGAGAGGCAGGAGAGGAAGGAAAACAAAAGTACAAATGTGATCTCCAAACAAGGAGTTATGTTTCATCAGATGTTTATCCCCTTTTGCCAAGTTTTCAGTTGTAATCTGCAGAGAAAAACCTCCACCCTACCCCTTAACCTCAGGCTGACTTCATTCTCTTGAGGCCTAATCTGATGACAGAACCCAAGTTGCCAGGGATACAAACAAGAGGAATAGAGAGCAGAGTCAAGTTTAAGTTCCAGACCCTGTCCAAGTCCTTCAGTTCTCCCCCTGTCCCTTTGTGTGAAGCTGAGGAGTAGGTTGTAACTGAAAAGTCTTTCTGTATTTTGTCTCTGAAAAGAGATGGGGTTTTGTTATGTAATAATGGTTTTAAAAAATAAGAAATGTTACTATTTTTAATCTATGTTTGGGACAGCTAGAAGATCCTACAAGCTTCAGGAAACATGCGAAAACCTCTATCTTAGAAAAGATCTTTCTACCAGAAGAATGATGCTTACAACAATGCTCCCTCATGATCTCCCTTGTTACCTTAGAAACTTCTTCTAGGTAAAACCACAGGCCAAGTGTGTTGCTATAGATGAGAAACTGGCCTTAAGTGAGCCTGCAAACTGCTCAAGATCAAAATAAATTAATTTTTATTAATTTACTGATCTGGTCTACTTTCTGTATTTGGACAAAGCTTCCAATGTTTAAAGAATGCGTTCTTGTTTTTAAGTGGAGTCCCTTCACCTTCTGTTTTAGCACTGTCTTTCTTTGTCTTTCTCACAATATTCTTCATATGTGATCTGCATTTGTTTTCAACCTCCACCAAGGGATCAAATGTGTTTCTTTGGGTCTCATGACATGACCAAGAGAGAAGCACCTCGAATTTCATGAGATCTATGGGGATTTTGTTGCTAGATTTGGGTAGAAGGCTCTGGAACATCACAAGAGCAGGATGTGGTACGTAAGTTAGCTGCACATTTACTGCTTCTTAGAAAGTGCTGTTGCCTGTGCAGCTATCATACTGAGATTAATAAAACAAGCAAACCAAACTCCTCTGGAGCTCATCCGTGCCAGTAAGTGTCATCCTCTCTTCTGTCTGGGAGAGAGGAGATTTTAGTGCTGAGATTTCGATTGTTTTATGCAAAGCGATAAAGGTCAAACGCAGCTCCAGAAGAAGGCAATGGAAAAGCAACATGTAGCCTGGAGGTTAACATGTCGTGCTGTACATAAGCAGACCTCTACAGGCCAGTCCTGATCAGCCCTTTGAAAGTAAGCTGTGCTGGGCTACAGCAGAAGTTGCCCCAATGACTAACCCTCTGCCACTGGCAGCCAGCAAACAGCAAACAGTGATGGTGAAAGTGCACAGGGGGAGATGTCCCAAGGTCTTCAAGTCTGGTTTTCCCATCCTGCCACCCCACCATGGAAGATGAAAATGTAGAACTGCCTTGGGAGTATCCTGGGTAGATGTAGCATGACCATGTGTCTAAGCCTGTGAACAGGATGCTGAGATTAAACCCGTTGTTGTTGCTGGGAGAGCCGGGGGAAAAGCCTTGGATTTCTTTTTACATGTAAGCTGGAAGATGGTGGCTGTAGCAATGCAGGTCTCTGGTTTCCACCCCAAGCTTCAGTGCTGAGGGAGGAGTGGATTTGTTGGGAGGCTTCTGCCAGCACGAGGTGTCACATGGTGCCTAGATGGCTCCAGCTCACTTGTGGTAGGTGCTTCCTCTGCTGGACCAGCAGGCTCTGTGGCCAGGTAGGGGCAGAGCTGTGGCTGATGTGGAGAAAGGTACCCCCTGGGAAGTTCAGACAGGAACACTGGTGGCCCCAAACCCAGCTGAAATGGGGCCCTGGGCTGATGGGCAGGGGCATGGGGAGGCCCCAGTTTGGCTGGGCAGGGACTGTGATGTCCATCATGTGCAGAGTGTATACAGACACGATGCTCTAAATAGTGCAGTGGAAATGCCCAGGTGGGTATGCCCATGTTCCTGGTGGAAATGCCCAGGACACAAGCAAACTGTGTAAAACCACAGTCAGTTTTCCTGTGGCTTCACTGTTCACTTCTTTTCTCTTTTACAGCTCCCCGTCTGTGGTCAGCAGTTCTGAAGGGCTTGGCCATAGGCTTTGGGACGCTGAGCATCTCCCTAGCAATTGCTTTGATTTGGAAGATGAGTAAGTGCACAAAGGGCTGCTGAACGTGAGCAACCAACAGCAAAGGACCAGCAACACATCTAACCACAGAAACTCCATTATATGGAGTTATATAGAACAGAATATATGTTCTATTATATAGAACAGAAGCTGTTCTAGGTTTCTACCAGCCTTATGTACCCACTGCCTGTCCAGAATATTTTGAAGGATATATTCCTCATGCAGACTCCAGGAAACCCATTTCAGATCCTGTGGCAAAGAACAGTTAAACATATTAAAAAGTCTTTGTAGTCTTGCCTGGTAAATGTAGTGGTAAACTGCAGAGAAAATAGGTCTGTAATATATTTGCACACATGCAGATGGTGCTAGACTTTGTGGAGGAGCTTCCTGTTAGTTGTTTAAAATCCATCCACCTAAGGTGGGATGTGATTACACCATAGCCACAGAGTATGACCTGTTTTCAGACAGCCCAGCCAGTTGAGTATTTTTGGATGTCTGAGTGGTTCAGTGGAAACCTGGGGGCGGGGTGAGTGTGTGCATGCTTGCCACCAGCATCAGAGTGCATGTGACTATTGTAAGATTTTGAATTTACGCTGTCATTTTCAGAATCTTGTCCTGATTTGAGTTTTCTGCATTTCAACTATCCAAATGAGTTGTTTCTCAGTAGGTCCTTGCTGACAAATGTTTCTATTGGTTAATGGTAGAGAAGAGTATGAGTATTTTGACTTCTTTACAGGTGACTGCCACCCACACTGCCCTCAACAGTGGGTGGCCTACGGAGGGAGCTGCTACTCCTTCTCCACGGAGAAGAAGGACTGGAATTCCAGCCAGGAATCCTGCAGGGCACAGGGAGCTCACCTCCTGGTGATCAGCAATACCTTGGAGATGGTAATGGTTTTCTTTGGCTTTGAGGATCTCCTATTTCCTTGCAGATACCTAAGTGACTGACATACAGACAGTGCTGTCACTTCAGCAATATTTTGGTTTTAAAGGAGAGGAAGGATTTATGACTGTGGTGTTACACATCACAAAGTTTGCAGGAAACAGAGGAGCAAAGGGGAGAACGGAGAGACAAGGGTCACTGTCAGGTTCTCAGAATCATCCTGTGAAGGATGGTAGGAGACAGCCTTCTCCACTGTTCCTCTCCACCTTCTCTTCTATTCCCAACAAGGCTGATACAAACGATTACAGGAAATGACAGTGGCACTGAGCAGTCATTGTGTTCATTGCCTGCAAACTGATACGTCCCCACTCTCAAGGAATGCTTCCCTTGCAAAAGCGATACTTCTCCTCCCTGTGACCGCTCCAGCTCCTCCTGCTCACTGACCCATGCCCTTCCCTGTGTTCATGCTTAGATATTTCTCTCTCAGTCTCTTTTCAATGCTTAGTTCCTCTCTCTGCTGAAGTACCTCAGCTGTGCTGGTGAAATAAGGAACCATGTGTTCCACTGCAGGTGCTCTCTGGGGGCAGGGGCAAGTACGGTCACAAGAGAAATGGGTAGTGCTGGTTACTGGGGCGCCGAGGCACATCTGCTTAAGTAGAGCAGAAACCTTGATCTGGTTTTGCTCAAGCCAGGGCTTATTAGCTCAGGTCCAATGAATGTGGACAGCTTCCAGTCCCTGGACAGAAGTTGCATTGTGTGATGTTCTCTGGAGGATTACAAAGCCAGGTCTCTGCTTGATTGGGAGTATGTACCAGGCTCTCACATTTGCTTAGATAAATCCCGACTCCTTGAGAAATAGGCGTCTTCCCCAGATTGCCCATTTCTCAGCATGAAGAAAGCCTTCCTGTTCCTGCTGCTTTCTTACTACCATCTCAGCTATGAGATGAGTGTGATAATGAGTGTTACCCATTATCCCTGCTCAGGGATGGGATTAGGGTTAGGGTTAGAGTTGGGGTTTAGACTCACCCATCCAAACAAGACTTTTCTAGCTATCCATGCCTTGCACTGCAAAGGCTGTGATTGCTCGCCCTCCAGGTCCTAGGGAAGTGCAGTCATCTCCAAACCACCAGCAACACTCCAGTGATTGCTCAAGCTGCTCCTATTCCTACAACTTTACCAAGCCAGCTTTGTTAATGCTTTGCTCTGAAGATGTCTTCTCTGAAGCTTTGTTTATGGCAGCAGGAGATAAGGATGGAGCCCAGCCATACCCCTGAAATGTTGCTGTTCTTTGGTTGCAAAGGTGGACAAGACAAGCTTACTTCTCCTGGCTTTGTCTTTTTTGTAGGGAGGAGGGCTGGGGGTGGGGAATTTACTTCAGGGTTGAATTTCTGTTTCAGGCTTCACCTTTTAACAATAATCAGAGGTTAAAAGTTAGCTAAAAGGAAATGAACATTGAAAACACACAGGCAGAAAATGTGTATGAAATTTAAGGAGCTTTCGTACTGCGTTTGTTACACATATCTGTCAGTGCCTGCACTTCCTGCCCTACCCTCCCCTTCCCTTCCCTGATTTTACCTTTAATTGTTAATACTTCATATTCACTTGCTAGTTAGCTGTATAGTAGGATGTTAATATTAATAGAATACCTTCCTACATAAAGCTCCGTGCAGGAAACTCCAGGAGATTGGGGTGCAGTTCATAGAATAATAGAATCACAGAATGGCCATGTCATTAGAAGGTGTGGGGAAGCAGTATTGTCAGTCACTTAAGGAACAGTGAGGTGAGGGGATGTATCTTGCTCTCTGTTCTCTTTACTTATCCTTATCTCCATTTTCAGGCTGGCTTTCATTAGTCACTTTGCAATTCATCATCATTTCTAGGATCTGTTCAAGCGTATTCAAGCAGGATGTTTCTGGATTGGACTGAAGAACAGTACAAGCTCTGGATGGATTTGGGAGGATGGCTCTGTATTAAGCGATGCCAAGTGAGTTTCATTCTGTTTTAAAAACAATAGTGCTTATTCAGATTGCCTGGTGTTCCAGAACACCCAGAGTTCCTCCTCCAGATGTCAGGAGCTTTCTTCCTGGGCAGATTTTCTTCTTCCTGTCACCTGTACTACGCTAAGCTCAACAGGGTTTACTTTTCACTGCCCTGCACCTTGTAAGGGCATGTATCTGTGAAAAGCAGGTTGAGTGTTAGTATCTCACTCTCTACTTCCCTCCAGCTGCTCAGACCAAGGACTTTATTTACCTGCACCAGCACACAGATGCTTGGTCAGAAAGGCATATGGCTTTACTGAGTTTAGCCACCTTGCTCCCATTCTATTGAATGCTAATGTCACTGCATGCAAGGACCCAGCCCTTTCCTGCTCTACTGGTGCCAGCCTAAGTCAGAACCTTAATTTTATCTCAGTCTTTACTTGGACAAAAGTCGGTGTTTTCCATGAGGGAAAACATGTTTTTATCCAGTGACTTTGCCTGGCCTTTTCCTTTTTATGGTAGTTAAGGCAATGAGTTAGTTTCTAAAGCCTCTCCAGCAAGGAAAACTTGCCCAAGATCTCACTGTCAACAGGTCAGTACTCTGAGCAGTTGGCTTAGTTCCCTGAATAAATCCAGCTTTCTGTTCCTACAAACTCCTTGAAGGCAGCGATCATTCCATGAGACTTTCACCACTGCCACTCACATGCTGGTGGGTATCACTGCCACTGCAGGGAATTGTGTCTATGTTTGGTTCTGATTTGGGTTCTGTGATGGCAAAATTACTTAGCTGTGGCAGGTAGATAGGTTCTTTGGTGTACATTTTATTTTCTAACAGCTGCCTTTTGGAGGTCAGGTTGTTTCTCTTCCTCTGGACTACACCCTTCAAAATCAGATGTTTTTAATTTCTTGTCTCCAAGAGACTATCTCAGTATTTTCTTTCATTCTCACTACTGTTCCATGTCTCTTGCAGGGTCCACTCTAACAGTCCTGTGCAAAATTGTGCTGTCCTGATGAAAGATCAGTTTCATGCCTCCAGCTGTGAAGTTTGGGCTCCATGGATCTGTGAGAAAACACTCAGATAAATCCCATGTGCTTTTTCATCTCACAACGACCTCATCAGTGGTATGAGTTGATGACTGGCCTGCAAACTGAAGCTTCACACAAGAGCAAGGACTTGCCTTTTCCATACCCTCATTAAAGTGTTTTACAAGGACAGATTTCTTGTCTATAAGGGTGAGTCACTCTCAGCAATAGATCTATTCTCAGTCCACAAGTGTTGGATTACTGCTGTGTGTGACCAGATGAGACCTGGGACATATTTCCTGGCCTACTCTTTCCCTTATTTATCCTATAAGGGTAAATAACAGCTTTGTCACAACAGGTGTCTTCAGACTTCTCAGGGGGACCTAGTCATTTTCCCTCACTTTTAAGTACCATATTTCATTTCCATTCCCTGCATCTCCATTTTCTGATATCAGAAGGACCAAGAAAACGAGGCCTGCTGTTCATTGACAGAAACATATAAACATATTTATCCCAGTGGCAGCTTCTCCTTTTGCATCCCAGTGGTATGAGTGGGAGAGAAGAGGGTGAAATGAAACTACAGCTTCTGTAAATCCAGCAGTGAAAATAAATCTCCAGGACTGCACTGGACCAAAAGCCTGTACCTGTGCCACTTCTTCTCCCTGTTGGAAGGAATTAGGCAGGTTTAACCAAGCTAGACAAGAGACTGGACTTCTGGAGTCAAAGGAATACAGCTAATTCTGCGTAATTATTTAATCCACCAAGAACCTATTTTCCTGCCCACCTCTGCCTTTTCATACTGCAGATAGAGGAAGCAGTGGACAAACTCTTAATGCAATGATCTTTCAGTTCAAATAGGGCAGAGACAGGCTCAGAGTTTGAACACCATAAAAACCCAGTGAATACTTGGGAGCACTGTCTTCAGTTCTGGGCTGCTCAGTACGAAACAGACGTGGATATACTGACTGGAGAGTCCAACACAGGGCCACAAATATGATGAAAGGACTGGGGCATCTCCCCTGTGTGGAGGGGCTAAGACAGCTGGGATGGTTTATTCTAAAGCATAGAAGGCTGAGGAGAGATCTTATTCCTACAATCATAGAAGCACAATAACCAACTTCAGCATTTCAGTTCAGACTACATATATTTGCTTCATATTTTTATTATAATTGCAGGAAATTCTTACCAGTTACCAGTGGCATTATCTTCCATCTGCTCCTTACCAGTTACCAGTAACTGGTGTCAAGGTGGATAAAGACAAAATTACAGATCTTAGCATACTTAAGCATACTTAAGCATTAAGATCTTAGCATCTAAGTGGATGTCTACTGAGTCTCTTATAGAGTTCACTGAGATGAGGGTCTCAGGTGAGAATGTTTTACAGCAAGGGGGAGTCTGCTTTTCAGTAACCATGACTGCAACAGGCAGACCTGGGGAAACTGCAGTGCAGTAGTTTAGAAATTTCAGAGTTTTCATCTTGGGTTGGCTGGGTTACCTTGGGTGAGTCATTTTATCTGTGCCAGAGTCCATTACACAATCAAAAGATAGTTGTTCCTGACTCCTAGAAAGCTGCCAGACACTATGGAATAGTGCTGAACATTTAGCTTGCTGTGTCAAAATGGTGGTAACATCTGAAGAAGGGAACCTACCAGTTACCTTACCAGAGAATACCACTGAAGAAACAGCTCCTCGTATTATCATGATATGTGGGTGAGATGAGCATGTCTCTGAGCTTGCCTAGTTTACCTTGCCTGAATGGATTGAAAACATTTCTCTTCAGTTTTTTGCTACAGAGCACATTTTTGACCAAGGTCCTAATGATCAGGAGCTGGCTTAGGAGCCATGTGAGCTGTTGGGCTATTTGACAAAAAGGGTAGATCTAGCTCTCTCTATGTGCAGTTCAGCATCTCATCCTGTTGGGTTTGTGTTCCACCAGTCCAGCTCCTGACCTTTACCACTGTAAATTGTCATCTTCAAAAAGGCTTTAACCAGCCCATATGTACAAATCCTCTTCTCTGTGGGTAAGGCAGACTTTCTTGGGTTACATTTCTTTTGGACAAATAATGCCATCTTTAGGTATCAGATGCAGAAGGAGGAGCACAGATCTGGGCTGTCTTTTGTGCAGTCCCCAAGGAAATTGCACATGCACTACTATCCTCTTTTTTCCTATGCAGGTCACTGCAGGGTAGAATGAGGTCTATAATGAAGGTTTGTTATTGCACTGCACTTGGATTTTTTAACTCCAGAGTTCCTGAGCTCACCAAAGTTTTGATGATTATATTAGGAGAAGGGTAGGACAGACAGAAAATCATTTTATCTTGCACACTTTTTAATCTGAAAATTATGCTTTACATCCTCTAACACAGATCTCTATTCTTTGGAGTTTGTATTAGAACTATAAGTAAGACAGATATTCTACTGCCACTTGCAAGGGTAATAATTACCAGAGCTATTGATCCTCCTGCTGCAGACCAAGTAAAGACAGTGGTCTAAAAACCCCGTTTCCCTCTACGGTACAACATTGCCCATCACAGTGCATTATTTGAATTTGCACTTAATTAAACCAGAATGACTCCATCAAACAGCAATAATTTGGTCTAGATGTACCAATAACTTGACCTGGAACAAAAACCTGTAGAAGGAAATTAAGACCCAGGCCACATATGTTCTGCTGTGTGAGGGTAGCTGCTGCTTTGGGTAGCTGGTTAATGTGTTACATGCTGTTAATGGGTTGAACTTTTGGCAGCTTCCCATCATGTCACTGTCCCTGTTTCTGTCAGGGTGAAGGCCAGATCATTTTAGCTGACTTGATTTTCTGGGCACTTTTTGGCCTCTTTTCCTGGCATTAGCTTTGATGGGACCGGGAACCGAGAGCAAAAGGGAACAGCGTAGGTGGAGAGGGAAGGTTTTTTCAGTTTTCATTCCCTGTTTTCACAACCTGTTAATGGGAGTTAGACACACCCACGCTTGTTTCCCAAATCCCAGCTCAATCTCCTGCTCCCAGTTTGAAGGAAATCAAACTGCTCTTCCAGCAACCACCATGACCAGTGCCATGTCCACCTCCATACAGAGAGCCCTGCCAGAAATGGAGGCCTTCTTCTCATGCTCTGCTGTTAGCCCTTCTTTCCTTAGCTACAGCCTTTCCTCTTCCATTGCCTCTGTCCTGCCCCAAAAGAGGCACAACTCCGGCCTGCCAGGAACCCTCCCCTCCCTCCCTCTCTCCCCCAGCACTGGCCTTCTGCCCAGACTTGGAGCTGCTAGTTCCAGCTCCTCCTTGCTGCCTCTCCCTTTTTCCGGATGGGCCCTGGCCCCCAGCCCTTATCTCTCTCCTCCAGCCCCTGGGCTGTTTGCAGGGGAGAGTATAAAGGGGTTGACTGGGAGAGCAGAGGGGGAGTAAAAGCAGCACTGGACCACACTGAGTGTCTGCTTGACTCACCACGTCCTGCTGTGTACCATGGGGAAGAACGGGCTGCTTATCAAATCAAGCATCTTCCTCCTCCTCTTCTTCATTCCAGGAGACGCTTCACCCATCACAGAGCCGTAAGCTATGCTGGGGGGTCTCTGGGCAGGCAGGAGACCTTGGCTGTATTCCTGTGTCTATTTCTTTGTCCCTTGTCTTCTATCTAACTTCTTTTATCCAGGAATAAAGACACCGGGGCTGGGTAAAGTGCCTTCTACAAACAGGAATTCTAGTGCTTGAGAGAGATGCAAAACAAGCTGTGAAACTGAGATATCAGTAAAACTTCAGGGGATTGACAGGATTTCAGCAAAATTTTATGCAAAAAATTAGTTCTTTTGAAAGACAACTTTTCATAAATGTTTGTGCAATCAGGTCTTCTTAAGAAACAAACTATTTTGAAAGGACAGTGAAAGTTTTAATTTTGGATTGACTGTCCTACTCCCAGGTTGAAATGCCCACGAGTTGGGAGTGGCTTTTTTAGAGGATAATGAGAAGAAAAGGAGCAAATTGCTCATCTGGCATGCTCGGAAATGGCTTTATTTTTTAATTCACATTTTTCAGCTCAGCCAATGGAATGAAAATTCCCTTCTTACCCAGGGTAATGTGACACTGTAAGACTGTGACTGTCCAGGTCTGTGAGGGTATATTGTTCTGCCTCCCTTCTTCACCCCCTTTTGCCCTGTTTGTATATGAAGGGCATTTGTGTTGTGTGCATGTGTGTGCACGTGTGGTAGGAGCAGCACATGAAGGGTCCTGACATCCCAAAGACTTTCTCCTTTGGCTTTTTGGCAATGTCTCTTCCTCCCCTGCAAAGCACGGGGCACCTCACCCATCACAGAGCTGCAAGGGGTGCAGGGGAATTTCTGAGCAGGGCTGTGCTGTAGTGCTTTCATCAAATGCAGGGGAGACAGACAGTGGGATCTGAGGGGCCAGAGCCTGATGCCTGCAGACCAGCTGATGGACAAAAAGGTGCCAGAGCCTCCGCTACTGCTAAAGGGAATGCCTTGCCTTACTGCTGAGGGCTTGAGGGCTCTTCTCCCATCTGCTCGCTGCTCTGAGTATGCCCACTGGAGGCCAGTCCTCGTCCACCAAAGTGGGAGCACGGTTAGCATGAGATGGATCGCGCTTGACTCCCAGGTGCAGTGCTGGGCACCGGGACGCCACCGGCAACTTGCCACTCTGGGAAGGAAGGAGGCTGCGCAGGGCTGAGCAGGGATCCCCTGTTGAGCTGAGACAGAGGGGCTTGCTTCCCTGAAAACCTGAAACTTGTTTATGTTTTTGCTTAAGATTTGGCACCACGCTGTGGCAGTTTTGAATCTCTGCGAGGAACGAGAGTAATGCTACAGATGCTTCGCAGTGTGTAGTCAATGGAATTTATTCACTGGGTACTGGCATTTGTGTGGCTCCTGAATGCTGCTAACAGTGTCTAGCAAAGGTGACAGTGGAGTTCCCCCCACCTTTACTCAGGATCCCAGGAAAAAGTGCTACTGTTGAGCCAGAACCTAGAAAAACTTATCCTTTCAAGATGTTTGTGTGGAGGATTTCCTCAGGTATCTTACATTTGAGACCAGCCTCTCTGCTTTCCCCTGATGCTACAGACGTGCTGGAAATCTTGTTACATACTTAGAAAATGCATCTTTCTCCCTGTGTGGTGAAAGCTGTAGTCATCAGATTGGTTTGTTTGTTCTTTATACACAGCTCCTGTTACCTGTTCCTGCTCCTCTGACCTATCATTCTGCCTTGTTCCTAGGCAGTACCTGGTGCTGGTGCCCTATCTGATACACACGGAGTCTCAAGAGAAAGTCTGCGTTCAGCTGACCCACCTGAACGAGTCTGTGACACTGAGTGCCACACTCGAGTATCTCTGGGGGAATGAGAGCTTGATTGATGACGTGGTGTCAGAGAAAGACGTGTTCACCTGCATCCCTTTCTCTGTGAGTATTTCATCCCTGTGGGATGATCCTTTGTGCCAGGTGTAAAATGTAAAGGCACTGAGAAGTAATGACCAGAGTAACACTATATTGATATTCACTTACCTCTTGGCTAAAGGTGTGCTCATGTTCATCCTCAACACCCTTTTACTGCTGAGATCTCCTTAGTATGCTAAATGACTGTGAGATGCTGAATCCTAGAAAGCCACCCCCTTTCTAGGACAGGAGAAGAAAGTGGGTTTAGTATATTGACACTCCTAATGGCTATTTGGTGAAATGGCTTTCCATATCATCCTTCAACATCCTCAATTTGTCCCTTCAGTGCCTTCAAACTGTGGTAGAGCTTTTGGATTTCAGATACTTTTCACCTGGTATATACTGAATTAATGTAAGAACATAGAGTTGTGATTGCCTGTATCTGAAAAAAAGCAGCAAAGCAGGAAATTTGTAATTTAATTTAATTAAAAGCCCCAGGGACTATGACAAGTTGCAGGCAACTAGGAAACCTGATCATTTAGCTCAGAGCCTAGATTATGTCTTTGGCCTGAAGAGTGAAGAATTGGTCTGCAGGACACTGAAAAGATTGGCATTTTTGTCTTGGTTTGTCAGATGTAGGCTGAAGACTGACTTGGTCACTTGTGAAAGAGAGGTATAGATGTCTGGCATGTCTGGTTAGGAAAAGGAAATGTTCTGCAAGGACTAGGGACATAACCTGAAAGAGAAGACAGACTATTCCATTCTGCTTGTGAATGTCAGAAGGAAAGGGATGGAAAGATTTGGTCAGGGCAGTAAGAATTTTTAAAAATTGGGTGCTAGAGCTAGGAGGTCCTTTGCTGCTCAATGCTTGCACAATCACTGCACAGCAGGAGGAATGGGTAGGAATATGGAACAAATAAAAATCAGTCTCTTGTTCCTGATTATAGTTCCTCTCACCTCTGTATTGGGTCCATCAGGATTACGTTAGATCTCTCATTTCATGAAGGCTAGTTCAGTTCAGGGAGCCTTTAAAGGTGGTCTGTTATATAGCTTCCTTCTTACTTTCCAGCTTCCAAAACCAAAACTGCCGCTACCCTTTGCGTTTCTCACTGTGGCGGTGAAGGGCGGCACGCTGCAGTTCAGCAGCCGCAAATTACTGGTGGTCCAGAACTCCGAGAGCTTGGTCTTCATCCAGACAGACAAACCCATCTACAAGCCCGGACAGACAGGTACCAGGAAAGGGGTGGAGATTTGCATTTGAAACAAACATTTGTACTAACACTGTTGGATCATGCTGGCCAGATATCAGTTGCTTTCAGAGGGGGTCAGAAGTGCAAACTCATTGCTGAGACTTTTGTTTTATTGCTCCATATAGAGAAAATCTGGGGACTCTTTAGGTGCATGCACATATCTGGGGACCTGCACACACTCTCTCTCACTGTGGTCTCTGTTGTTGTGGTCCATGTAGTTAGGAGGCCTGCATTAAAATCAGAGAAAGACTGGATATTTATCCTATTGAGAACAGGGCCAAAACTCAGACCAAGTAATGAAATAGCTTCCACAGCAGCAGCTGATTTTGCTCAATGAAGACAGAAAGAATTATGTAAGCTATTTATTTCTTCTGGGCCAGTGATCTCCTAAATTTGGCCTGGATAAAAACAAATGTCATAAAAGAGGCACTGAATTCTCTCTCCATCCAGAGCTAACACAAACTTGCAGCCAAGTGCTGAAGTAATTTGCTTGCATTCATCCTTTAGGAAGTCAGTCTACTTATAACAAAATTAGAAGACCCATGTGAATTCTGGCATAAAAATGCCTCATTGCGAAGTAGACAAAGGCAACTTAAATTTAACTTTGGTCCCACTTAATGAGATTCTAATGCCCATGATCAGTAAAATGTTCACACTGCCATGGATTTGCTCTTAACATCCTCTTATTCATGTACCCATAGTAGATGGGACCTTCTAACATGTCCTAGCATTCTAGTAAATGCAATTTCCTTAGAAGAGAACAGCCCTGTTGTTTGTTATACCATTTGTTTTTGCAACTGATTTTTCTGGTTACTGATTGCACTGTGGAACCTCACTGTCTTTCTCCATCAGTCCTGTTCAGAATTGTTTCTCTGGATGAAGAGTTCCGACCTGTGAATGAAATGGTAAGCATGATACTTGTTTTTTAACTTATTTGGCCTTAAGTCAAATGTGGGTAAAGGGAGGAAAAATAGTCTCTGTTGGGGAGAGCTCTCAGTATGCTGAGATAACTATGAAAATTCTGGGTCACTTCAGATCTTTTTAACAGGATCCGTTGTCAAATTTCTGCACAAGGCTGCCTTCTGCATTCTTGGAAAGGTTTGACAAACTGCAAATGGACAGTGCTGGTATAAACAGTGAGCAATCTGCCATTACCACAGTGTGCACCTGTTCTTATTAGCACTGCAGATCATCCAGAGTTAGTAATTAGTAATTTTGGCTGTCTTTTGTGCCTGAGACAAAGGATTGTCCCCCTTCTCACACCCAAAATGCTCTGATGATCCATACCAGGACCTTTTTTCCTTACCCCATTGGATTATTAGCTTTTACCCTGAAATGTGGCCATAGCCCCAGTCATTTGACTGTGTTGCTTGCACTCTGTATAAACATGCTGCTTCCATTCTTCTTTTTTCTAGATTCCACTGGTGTATATTGAGGTATGTACAAACATTTAATTCACATTCATATCTGTTGCACCTCAACCTGGGCAGAGTAAACAGTTGCCTCAACATGATTCTTGTGGGGTTTTTTTGTATTAAGTTGGTCCACTACATTAATTCAACTATACAGAATTTTAACTTGTATGGTGGCTACCATGTACCTGGGCCCAGGTTACAGCTCCTCTGTCATCCTGCTGTGTACTTCCCCCAAAACTCTACTAGTGCCCTCCACTCCTGGCCTGCAGCCTCCTGAAACACAGGGGCTGTCCCTCTCTTCACTGCTTTTGCTAGACCTCATTGCAGACTCCCATTGTTCTCACAATCTCCTTGTGATCACATTATCTGTAGGACCCAAAGAAAAATCGTCTGTACCAGTGGACAAACATAGAGTTAGAGATGGGATTTATACAGCTGCTCTTCAACCTCACCTCTGAACCTATCCAAGGGACCTACACAGTGGTGGTACAGAAGGCCTCTGGGAAGACAGTTCAGCATTCTTTCTCTGTGGAGGAGTATGGTAACTGTCACTGCAATTTAAAGTTCCTAACAGCTAGTCCCATGGGACATGAAATCTTAATTGAACAGTGTAGCAGATCTGACCAGGATGTCCAGTGTCGCTGGAAATTTGTTTCTCTGTCCTTTCCCTCCCAAGAATCATCTCTTTAGGAGGAGAAGACTGAAGGACTTCAGTGACCTATCTTCACTCCTCCCTAAGCCCCAGACCATGGAGTGCAGCTCTTCAGAATGTGCACCTCAGCAAGGCTTGTATCAGGAGGAGCAGAGTGCTTGGATCAGTCTGTGCTGACAGCCACAAGCCTTACCTCCTCCCAGAGGTGCTTTTAGGCCACAGCCTCATCTCCAGTTGGCTACGTACCTGTCAAATGCCATAAGTCTGGGTCTGGGCTGGGGCTGTCTAGGCTGTAAATGAAGATCTTGCCTTTTCTGCCCCACAAGTTAAGCCCGTAGCTTGTGTGATGCTGTAGTGCCTTAACCTCCCTTTGGTGCTCTCACTTCTCTGGCAGTTCCATCTGCTTGGCTAGAAAAATGGCATCCCAGTACACGCCGGCACAAGATCACAACCAGCATATCTTCCCACCCCAGCAAGCCAGCTGCACCCTTGTTACACGGTCTGACATGACCTGGCTCATGCAGCAAAGAGGTGTCCTGGCAGATGAGTCTTGAAGTGCTTTGACCTCTTCCCGTTGCAAGACTGTGCTCTGTCCTGTGCCTTGAATCCCCTCCTAGTTCTCCCAAGACAGTCACCATCCGCTTCCCCTCCTGCAGCTGGGTGTGGGTGGGATGTCACCCTCTGCTGCATCACTAGAGAAGCCAGAGTGTCTTCCTGTTTTGAACATTGATAAGATCTACATGCTTTGAAAATGCAGAGACCAGGCTGCAGTCTGTATACTTGTGGGAAACTTCTACTGATTTATCTCTCTGTTTTACTGTATCCTACTGCTGTGGGACTGATATCCATGTGTTACCTATGAAGCTGCTGTATTTTAATAGCTGGTGTAATAATCTTGTCTTCTTACCTGGCACGATGCTTGGCTGAGGGGTTTCCAATGACTTCAGTGGGATGTGCACATGAGAGAAGCCTCTAAAATCTGACCATTTAGATGTAAAAGGTTTTTAGGTAATTTGGTAGATCAGCCTCTGAGAGCCTTCATGTGTCATTCTGATGTTATTCCCTACCACATAGACTGTTTTCCTTTGGTTCTGTTGCAGTGCTGCCCAAATTTGAAGTGACAGTGAAAATGCCCAAGGTGATCAGCATTCTTGATGAGGAGCTGAAGGTGACAGTTTGTGGACTGTGAGTGTCATTCTTTCAAGTTCTGCTTGGTTTCAGTGTTTTCTTGAGCTGCTGCTGAAAGTTCAGTTGGGAGGCTGAGAGATGAGACTTTATTATATTTCTCAATCCTTTTGGGGTCCCAGGACCAAGCAGACTATATCTACTATTAGACAAAAGGCAACAGTTACTGTTTGATGAACATTGTGTGTAACATATAGAAACATATTTTTGATCTGTTTTTTTGTGAGAGTGTTTCTTGCATATTTTTTGAGTCATTGAGGATATCACACCAGCTACAGTGCTAGGGATGAGGTCTTTAGTTCAGTTTACCCAGGGATGATGTTTTAACTGTATCTTCTGCTTGTTATTGTGTAGAGGAAACCCTCAGGGATGCAGCTGCCCTCTTTCCTTTGGGCCACCTCACTGGATTCTGCCTTGCAGTGTTCCATACACCATGTAGGGAGAGCCATGGCTTGGGCTGAAGAGTGAGAGTAACGGCCCAGTGCTCATACATAAACCAGTTCTATCACAATTGAGTGGTTGGGTAGATGCTTGCAACATGTTCTCCAGGATGAGGGGGACTCTCAACAAAATCAGCATTAGCATATGGTACCAGATTCCTTTCTGCTTTCTATTTCCCGTGATGACCCTGTGTATCCCAGAGGCAGCTCTAGAGAAGAAAGCTGGCATCAGTGGAGATGAGCCTGTAATTTTTCTACATCCCTCTTACATTCCTAATGTCTCTGTTTTCCTTTCAATCCTCCCTGCTTGTAGGTACACATTTGGGAAGCCTGTTCCCGGCCTCGTGCACTTCCGTGTCTGCCGGAATTATGAACATGCAGCCATGTCCTGCTATGGTGAAGAGGCTCGAGCAGTCTGTGAGGAGTTCTCTGGACAGGTGAGTCAGGATTACTCTGGTGGGTGGAGTGATTGGAGAAAGAGTTATTGAGCATGCCTTGTAGGCACAGGCTTGCTCTGAGTATGTACAAACATAGTGTTGAAGTGTGGTGAGGCACTGTCACAGGTTGCCCAGGGAAGCTGTGGATGCCCCATCCCTGGAAGTGTTCAAGGGCAGGCTGGATGGGGTTTTGAGCAATTTGGTCTACTGGGACATGGCCCTTCCTATGGCAGGGGAATTGGAATCTAGATGGCCTTTAAGCCCCATTCCAACCAAAACCATTCTGTGATTCTATGATTCTGTGAAAATCCATGTATTTTAAGGAAGGCTGAAGGATGAGAGAAGATTGGATGCAAGATGAAATGTGAAAGGTAAAAATAATTTTAAAGGGGAAGCTCTGAGCAGTAAGAGCAATGTGTGTAGAGGCCAGAATCTAATGGAGAATGAAGAGATGACAGAAATAACAGAAAGGTCAGAGTGTAGAGACTATAAGAGCAAAGACAGAAAAGCCATGAGCAGTGTGAACAGAATTGGAGTTGGCTTACACTGGAGACCGTGTGTGGGGACAGAAGCTGGTGTTAGAGGAAGGAAAGGAGCAGAAACCAGGAGAGAGGCTGATGCATTTTGAGCAAGAAGGAAAGAAATAGGGGTTTAGCAGCAGTGGTTAAGACAGACAGAAAAAACCCCCACTTTTTTAACCTTTTAACTGGCAAGAGCAAAACTGAAAGGTGTTTGGAGCACAGAGAGGTGCAACAATGCTGAGTTAATTGACAGAAGTTGGAGTAATAACAATTGTGGAAATATGCCGGGAGAAGAAAGCATATAGAAGATGTTCTTGTGGTCCCTGGGCTCTGCTACAGCATGAGCCACATGAGTCCACAGCTACCTCTGCCACTACTGTTGTTACCAATGTCAAAAGGAAATATAAATACTGTGGTGCTAACCTCTGTTCTAGGCATCTCTTCTGTGGAGACTTGCCCTGTACATGAATTTGCTGAAGAGAGGTGGCAAGCTTTGGAAATACTTTTCCAGCTGTCTTCCGCTTTCTACAAATACACAGGCTTTGGTTTATATATCACTTATATGGCTTACACATTTTAAGTGAGCAGCTTTATTTTCTAATGAGCTTGATGCCTGACAAACATTTCTTATGTGGCATACATTGACTAATTCCCTATGCACTTGTACCAAGTGTTGGCAGCTTCAAACTTCAGAAACGTACACAAAAATTGTCTAGTTTGCAAGCTTTTTTGTTCTAATGTTGCTGTAAGAACCTCAATATGCTTTTTGCTATATTATTTATGTCTTTTTCCAGTTTTGATAAAAACAACAGAGGTAGATTATCTGTGAGGTTATGGGCTTTCAGTTCAGAGCATAACACAGTGATTGGTTCATTAAGTTGAATAAGCATTGTATAAATGAGAATATAATGGTCTTGTTTGTTTTCCTCCAACAGACAGACATCTATGGCTGCATTTCTGAAGTGGTAAAGACCAAATTATTCCAGCTCAAGAGAAGTGGATATGAGAATAAGCTCCGTGTAGAGGCTAAGATTAAAGAGGAGGATACAGGTATGGATCATCTGGATGAAAGAGCCATGTAGTGGGCCCAGGAGAGACCAGCAGAGGGGCCTGCCCAGTAGGAATGAGGGATAAAAGCAGACTCTTGCTCTTCTGGTATCTTAGATTTTTCCTGCCTCTAGTCCAGGACCATCAAGAAAAGAGTTTGTCTAGCAAAGGAGGGCTGGCCTAGAGTAAAAGGAATTCTGGTCAGGCAGAGGCAAATTAGTTCTTCATGCTTCTTTCTGCAGGAGTGGAGTTGACTGGAACAAGCTTCTCTGAGATCACAAGCACCATTAGCAGAGTCATGTTTGTGCTTTCAGATACTTACTACAAGCGAGGAGTCCCCTTCTTTGGGCAGGTAGGGAAACCATGAGAATGGAATGCCATGAGTGCCAAGCAATGATGCTACTGAACCTTCTGGTCAGATGTATGCCCCAGCTCTGCAAGGATGCTGGACCTCAGTGCTGCTAATCCCTGTGGGTCTCCTTTCCTCTGAAGGCTCTCAGACTGGGAAACAGCAGCTGAGAGCACAGCCCTCATTCTGTCCTTGTGCTTCTGCCTCTCCAGTCCACTAAAATCCTCCTTCTACAGTCACCTGTTAAATTGGAGGCCTCAGGGGTGTGAGTCCATGTCATTTTCCACATCCACTCCTCTGACCCGGAGGCAGAGATAATAAAGAGGCAGAGAAAAAGTATTTTTTGCAGCTGTCTCTGAAAGAGATAACATGTAAAGTGCTGTTGAGGCTTCCTTGTCTGACATGGGCTCAGCATCTTTACCTTGGTGTTCTACCAGTCTTGTTCAGGTGGCAGCCATCCCTCTCCTTCTAAACTGTACTGGTGTTGCTCCTCCAGGTGAAACTAGTGGATTCGTCTGACACTCCAATCGCCAATGAAACTGTGAGAATTTCTCTTCAAGGAGGACAGGCACAAAACTATACAACAAATGAAGAGGGCATGGCAGAGTTTGCCCTAAACACTTCCTCGCTGGCCTTTGAAAATGTTGGAATTAGGGTAAGTCCTTTGGGCAGAGAAGGTAATTAAGCCCCCCACAAGGCTGGAGGGGAAGCTCTAAAGTTTCTACTATATATGCAAAAGTAGTTATTGTTCCTTGTTGTTTGTGTGATCCTTGACACCAGTTTGGTAGAAATAGTCATAAGCAGACAGAGGTTCCAGGTCACAATTGCACTTATCTTGTAAATACTTGATTTCTGCTTGGCAATTGCAATACAGGGTTAGAAGGAACATCAAGAGATCATAATAGTCCATTCTGCTCCAAGGGATCACCAGCCCTACCTAGTCAAGGGTGGGTCTGTCTCCCATCTGCACAACTCAGAGTTTAATTTAGCATTTCAAGTTTCTAAGTATAGCTCCTGGGGTTTTTTTAGGGGGGGAGGGGTTGGGATTTTTTTTTGTTTGTTTTTGCTTTGTTTTGGTTTGTTGTGGAATTTGTTTGGGACAAACAGGTGCTGCTGAGCATCTTTTTGTTAGTGGGAAATGCAATTTGTTATGTAATGTGCATATTTTGTAATATCACATCCTGGAGTAGGGGAGAATATTTGTGTCTAGAATTATATTTGCTTTTCTCCCTACAATTCCTTTGTCAAGACTAGGGGAAAAAAACATTAAAAATTTTCCAGAAGTTACTACTAGATACTTAAAGTTTTCAGATTTTTGCAGGATAAAGAAAAGGCAAGAATTCCCAAGTATAATGAGTAAAATAAAGAAAAAGCTGCACGTGAGGCACATCAAATGTTAAAATAGCACCCTTCTAAATGTGAAATATCTTCCCCTTGCTCTCATTTTTAAGAGGACCTGGACTCTCTCAGCTCCTAAACTTCTATTTGGCTTAGGTTTGAACTGTTAGCTGGAGATTGTCCTTCTTTTCAATAGCACCTGTATCTTGATCTTGGCACTGGTAATATCTCAACTGAACAGCACTATCCCTTCTTCAGTGTTGATGATAAGGAAAGAAATGAAAATTGGCTTTTTTTCCTTTAGACTAACTAGAATATTAGAGAGGGTAAGGCATTGGTGTAAAAGGCCCTTAAAGTGACACTGATAGTAAACAAAAATCTGATATGATTCAGCTTGTTTGACACAACTGCAGCTTCTCTGGGAGTGAGATCATTCCCAATGATTTGCTAAAGATACCACCATCCTGTCTTGCACTTTCCAAACTCATGTGTTCGGGTGGTGGTTTTTTAATTTTTTAAAATTTTTTTATTTATTATGTAGATTTTCTTGTTACTTCAGTACCAAAAAATTACTAAAGCTTTAATATTAGGCCATGAATTTTTGTCTCCAGTTTGGCCACCTGTGTTTGAGGATCTATGTATGTATTTTCTTCTTTTCCAGGCAGTTCATAAAACAAACCTCTTCTGCTTTGAACGTTTCTGGGTTGTTCCATCTTATGGAGAAAGTTACCTCCAACTAAAGCGCTTTTACTCTCCCAGTAATAGCTTCCTCAAAATTGAGCCCAAGTCCAAGCCACTAAGCTGTGGCTCCTCCACAGAGATCCGGGTGCATTATATCCTTACTCCAGTGGCTGTAGGAGAGCAGAAGAAAATCACCTTTTACTACCTGGTAAGTTTGCACCTGCCACACAGTGAGGTTGTCGCTGGCTGTTTTAGGGGGATTAGAAATAAAAGCTGTGTTTTGTGGCAGCAGTCTTTAAACACTTTCTTGTCATCCTTCACGTGTTCTTTAGAAACAAAAAAGAGGGTCTGAGTTGGAGGTAAAAGAGTAAGGGTGATTCTGCTACAGGGAGGCGGAGAGCTGGGTGTGAGCAGCAGACATACAGCTCAGTTGCTCTCCTTGCAGGGTCCCTCCCCTCACTGTCAGGTTTGGCATGTGCAAAACCACAATCACAACAAAGTTTCTCCTTCCATTCAGGTGATGGCCAAGGGAAACATTAAGCGAGGAGGCACTCACGTTCTGGATTTGGACCAGGAAAGTGGTGAGTTCCTCTCCCTCACCAAATTGTCAGTCCTATGGGGGGCTAGACAACCGTGGCAGACATACACTCTGCTTCCATGTAAATGCAGGGATTGACATCTGCATGCCCTCTAAGATCTGGGAAGAGTTTGACCTTTATTTTCTCTGCCTTTGGGCTTTTCACAGATTTGCTCTAATCCCCCATGCCACTATCTTTCTCCTGACACTACATTTTCTGGGGCTCCAGTGCTCCTCAGAGATACACATCTGATAGTTTGTTTTTAGAAGTTGAAACAAAATTCAGCATACTTATGCACTGGAAAACAGGCCTTTTCAGTCAGACAGGGAGACTTACACATCTCTGTGAGCACCAGTTCATCCCACTTGGATGCCTGGAATTTCATAATGGCTAGGATAAAGTTCAGCATAAAGCCAAACCTAGAATTTTGGCTGCTCCAAGAGAATGTTTTTTGCTCCTTAACTTTTTGCCATTGTTTCGTTTGCTAGACAATGGTGTCTTCTCACTACAGCTGTCTGTACAAGCTGATATTGCTCCAGTGGCCCAAGTGCTTGTCTACACCACGGTCCCCAGCAGGGAGGTGATTGCTGATTCAGCCAAGTTCCACACAGAATTATGTTTCAACAATAAGGTAAGTGTCCACTTCCTGAGGGAGCAGCCATCAGACTGCAGTGTGCTCAAGCTCACTTATTTAGATTTAGCCTGGTTAAGCTAATTTCTTTAGATGCACTAACACTGGACAAGCAACATATCAATTGTTGTAGGTAGCTTTACTGCTTACTGGCTTGTGCTAACCTGGAGGAGATCAGCTGCTGGGAAAAAAGTGCTAGCAGGGGCTACACTGGTAAAACCCCCTTTAGCAACTGGTCAAAGCTGCTGATCCTGCAGATGGTCCTGGCTAAGAACAAGAGAACAAGAGCAAGGTCTTTGCAAGCTGTTTTCTCTCCACATACAGTTTCTGGGTGTGGTACAGTGTCTGGTCCTAGTTCAAGGACATGCTCCACTGTCTGATCACATCTAGCCCCTATGTGGGATAGCCTCATCACATTCACAATGACCACAAAACCCAAAGCCACCCTAAAAATTTTATCAGCAATTGTGATGCTTGAAGTTGCCAAGAACTCTTGGCGCTGATTCCCCTGGCACTGCTGGAAGGGAACGGTAGCCCAGAGGAAGTGTAGAGGGAAGTGCATGCGTATGGGGACCTTGTGAAGTTAGAGCTGAATGCACTCAACTGGAAGGAAACATCCTGTGAGAGTAGGGCATCTGTGACATAGCTTTTCCTGTGGTTACAGGTGGACTTAAGCTTCTCCCCTTCAGAAGGCCTGCCTTCCTCGGAGGCTCACTTGCAGTTCCGAGCCTCCCCGAACTCCCTCTGTGCTGTTCGTGCTGTGGACAAGAGTGTTCTCCTCATGAAGCCAGAAGCTGACCTGTCACCCACCTCTGTAAGTTCTTGGTCTGTGGAACAAGTCAGAGCCTGGTCAGAGCAGCAGCAGCCAGTGCTGGAGTGGAAACAGGGAATAGTCCCTCTTGTCAGAGCTGACACAGAAGCTCCCCGTGCTGCTTCTCATCTTCCTCCAGTGAGTGAAAAGATGAGAACTGGGCAGCAGTTGTTTCTTAGGGATTTTGTGTGATTTTAGGGATGGCAATTAGAAAGCCCTTTTAAGGGCCTGCTTGTCTTGGCCAGAGCCAAATGCTGTTGTGTGTTTGATGATAATTTTTCAGTTATTCTCCTCCATGCATGGATTAATTTTCTTGGGGTAGCATCTGGAAGTGTCAAAGAGTTTATTTGCCTTTTGCCAAGCAGAAAATGACAATCCCTGAGAAAGGACAAAGTATTATAGATGGTTTGGCCAATGTAATTTTTATGTATTTGAGCCATAATAACCAGAGTAACATGCAGAGCATAAAAAAAAGAGGCAGTATCTCCAAATTTTAATCCCTTTTTTGATTTCCAAACTCTTATTGCTCTCAGCACAGGGAGGACCACGGCAACGTGGATGTATGAGGTGGTGATATGACTGTTATGGTGCTGGCATCCAGCTCCCTCAGTTGTGTTTCATAACAATGGACACTAAAATGCCACATACTCTCTTTCTTTCTGCCAAGGTGTATGACTTGCTTCCCGTGAAGGAATTCCATGGCTATGTCTATGATACAAACGCACCCTTGGAGGAGCTCCCGTGGAATTGCATGACTGTGGAGCCAATAGTTCGGGATGGGATCACCTATCTTCCAGTAATGGGGGTGAATGAAGAGGACACTTACGACATCCTAAAGGTATAGCACCTGTGGCCTGGTTAGGGAGCGGAGTGGGAGAATGTTTGAGAATGCTTAAGCCCTCTGTGGCATCATGAAACTTAACAAGGGAAGGGTTTGTGCATCTGAATGATCTGGCACTTCTTTTTATCCAGAGGCATATTCAGTGAGGGTCGTAAGCTTTACTTGTCTTGCCAGATATGATATGCTTCACACTTGGTGGAAAAGGGATCAGTCTCAAAGTTTTCTTAGAGCAAAAGGTTTGAGGCTGACTTGAATGAGGTTCTAATTGGAGGTAAATGATCCCATGCCATTATAGTTACCTCAAATAAATCAGTACATCCTTGAGCTTCATTGTAGCCACAGATATTTCATTTCAGAGAGAAAACTGTATATCTACTTCCTGGCTAATCCTGACCCCTGGGCTGAAATTGGACTAGAATCAGCGTCCTAGAAAAAGAGGGGATATATCCTTTGGTCTCTCTGAGCCACCCAGGCACTCAGACCCAAGGATCAGGGGATCATCTCAAGATCCAATCCATACACAGTAACAGCTTCTCCATTTTAAGGCAGTAAAACGCCAATGTCAAGTCTGCTGTGAAAACCTCAACAGGATTCAGTAATTAAAAAAACGTTTGGTTTTTCTCCCATAGGAAATGGGTTTAAAGGTTTTCACAAACACCAACGTGAGGAAACCTCGGATTTGCAGCCCTAGTAATCACATCTCTGCTGCCCATCCATCAGTTGGCGTAGGAGCGCCTGCAGCCATGGCTGCACCACCCATGTATGCAATGAGGACAAGCGGTAAAGGAACTCGGTTTTGTTATCGCTTCTGTTCTGAACAGAGATCCTGTTTGTATTTTGGGGTGAATACTTAAACGAGAGCTGGGGTTGTGAACTGAAACCTTGGGAGCAGTACTGAGCTGATGGGTTTGCAGATTTCAGCTTCTGAATGGGTTGTGTAGGTCTGCAGACGAGCTTTGGTAACTCCACATTAGAAATCAGTAGAACCAGACAGTGTTCAAAGACTGGCAGAGCAGAGGATATAATCCTGCTGATAAATTCTCTGTTCATTAGGCATTTACAGTAGACTTCTATTCCTTGATTATTGCTTACAGAGACTCCAATGCCGTTTTCAGGCTGTTGTCATTGACTCAGCCAGTCTTATGTATGGTCAAAACCATGAAGTGGGTGACAAATTTTTCAGTGATGAGTTGGTAGACTTTGGGAGCTTAGCATAAGACATATATGGTAGAAGTCCAGTCTGAAATGGACCCATCCTATTAACCTATTTTTAAGGACTGTCTCAACTCTTACACTGTAACAATTTGGGCAACAAAATTGGCCCTATCATCCTTCAGTCTCATATTAAGGGAAATATCATAGAAATTATAAATTATTCTAGCTGGATAGCTGATTCAGAGAGCTTTTCTTTGGCACTAGAACCTGTGCTTTTGTATATGTCCAGTTTGAAAACAGTTTCAGCTTCTGACAGAAGTTGCTAAGATCAAGGATAGATGCCTTTTAATTATTTTAAACGGAAATAAGCAGCAGTAAGAAGACTGAAATACCACAATAGAAAAGGATAAGCAAGCCGCCTGCCACTTTTGCCAGGAGCAATGTGATATAGCTCTGATAGTATCTTTCACCAGTCCCTGAGACCTCCTCAGGCTCTGGAGATGCCTGTTGCACAGCTAGTATGAATACTTGTTAGCTACTCAATTGTTATCCAAATGCAGAAATTCAATTAGCCAAAGTAAAGATGACAAAAATTAGAATTTCCTTAAGAATTTTTCTCGGATGCATTTTTCTTTCTGTTTGTGAAAGCAAAGCAAACCAAGTCCCACCCACCCCATCTTTGTTTTCCAAAGTAAAACAAAATGTCTCAACAAATTTCATCCCAAACACAGAATATTTTATTGGGAATAAATTTGTGAAAACTTTGTTTTAGTCAAAATGGCTCGTTTTACCCTTCCTCTATTCCAGCTGTATGTTTTTATTTTGGGCATTTTCAGCCTAGTTCTTGAGGAGGGCATAGCTTTGACAGGAATTTGGTACTCTGAGTCACAATGACCCTACAAAAAACACTTAAACAGAGGGATGTTCCATTGCTGGCTTGCCTGATTAGGATGGAGAAGAACATTACATGAAGGCTGCACCTGAAAGAGAAAATGCTGCTTGCATAAAAGGTCCTAAATAGATTTTTGCTCTAAATCCTTTATTTAGGCTTTAAAGTGCTGGCTTCCAAACTTTGAGGTCTGCTGGAGACCAGCAGAAAATAATGGAAGGCTAGCTCTTCTTGCCAATAAGCCCTGGCCCTAAAACTCCACTGCTGTTTGTACCACAGCTCACTACAGCTACAAACATCTGCTTCTGATTGACACTTTCTCAGACTGAAGCATGATGCTGATATAGGTCTTGCTTGTTTGGAATTATCAATAGTTGATTTCTTTTTCATCTCACCACATTCAGGCATTCTGGCAGATAGAATTTCTAAGCAGTTAAGCACTCCTGAAGAGGTGACAGAGACGGTCCGAAAGTATTTCCCAGAAACCTGGATTTGGAGTTTAGTACCTATAAGGTAAGTACCTTGGGCTAGCTCATTCCTTTTTAATAAACTGGGTTTATAAGATGAAAACATGAATCCCAAAGTGTTTGTCCTTCATTGTTTGCAGAGACCAGTTGGCAATCCTCTGAGATGAAATTACTTTCAGCCACTGTTGGGTTTGTCCAAAGAGTGGACTGGAAGATGTAGAGTGGTCCTACAGTAGCAAATGTACTGTGCCCCATCATTCACACAGCAAATACTGTTCAGTAGGTCAAAAGGGGTACAGGTAGTCACCAAAATGCTGTAAAATTGATGCCTCTGTCCTTGCTGTCTGTGCTTTACCAGCTCTGAGGGGAAAGCTGATCTAGAAGTGACCATCCCTGACACCATCACTGAGTGGAAAGCCAGTGCATTCTGCACTTCAGCAGACACAGGCTTTGGCCTGTCCTCGACAGTGTCCCTCAGAGCCTTCCAGCCCTTCTTTGTCGAGCTCACCATGCCCTACTCTGTAGTGCGTGGGGAGTCCTTCACTCTGAGAGCCACCGTTTTCAACTACCTGCCTGCCTGCATCAGGGTAAGGGAGGTTTAAATTATTCTCTGTAGCTGTGGACCTTCTTGTGCACCCCTTGCTTTCACCTAGCCTTCGTACCTTATCTCTCAGTAGCACTAGACCCTTTGCCCCTGACTTTTTATGTTATTTCTCCTATATACTCCAAATGCAGAACCCACAACTTCAGTTCCCTGCTCCTTTGCTACAAGAAATAGCTATTTCTGTGTCTTCCTAGCTCCCTGTCTCTCATGATCACCCTTTCTTAATTGCACCTTTCTCTACAACTGACAGGTCAGTGTGACTCTGGCTCAGTCTACTCATTTCCTGGCTACTCTGGTGGAAAAGGAGAAAGAATCTCATTGTCTCTGTGAGAATGTGAGGAAAACCGTGGCTTGGCTGGTGACTCCCAAATCTCTAGGTAAAGGTCTCGGGGTGCTGAAAACTGCAGGAAGAGTTTCTTTGTGCTGTTCTCCCTGTTCAGTATTGGATATTAGAGCAACACATTATCCTGGGAAGCACTTCAGTTGAGTGTGTCTGATCTGGGGGGCAAAGACTGATATTTGAGAGGCAAAGACTGGGGGATTCATAGGGTCCAACTGTGTGTCTGGCATCACATGCAGTATCATCAAGCCTTATAGCCCTTGGACAGCATCTCCTGAGGCCAGAGACATTGCTGGCCAGCAGAAATGTTCTGTTAGCTTCATTCCTCCCAGAGATTAGATGTCTTCCCCATGGGATCTTCACACTTTGTTTTCACTGTTGGTGTGCATGCAGGGCAGCAATGTGCTGAACAGCAGTGGCGCTGGTCAGACTCAGCACTGTGGTGTCCTAGGTTCTGTAAAAGAGTCCCCAGAACAGAGTCATCTTTCAAGGACAGCACAGCTCATGTAGAGAGCTTGGTTTTTGTGGGAAAGAAGCAGGGCCCAGCTGTGACAGAAATCTCCATCCATGAGCCTGCAAGTTGAAACTCCTAAAAGTAGCAATGAATCCCATTGCCCGGCTCTGCCTGGCAGGGCTGACTGACCCCTGTTTCCTCCAGGGCAGGTGGAGTTCTCAGTGACCACTGAGGCCCTACAGAACCAGCAGCCCTGCGGGAACTACATTGTGGAGACCCCTGAGAAAGGGCGGAAGGACACGGTCATCAGACAGCTGCTGGTGGAGGTACATGGGCTGTGGGAAGGGAGGACTGAGCTTTCCTGTGGGCTTTAACTTACTGATACAGCTGGGTGGGATGCTAGGTAATCTCATCTAGCTCCCTTTCTTGTTAAAGGTTGGACCAGATGATCTTTTGAGATCCCTTCTAACCTGCTCTGGTCTATGATTTTATGGGATCACTATGCAGCATGGCAATATGATGGTTTTACATCCTCTTTGCACTTCGACAGGGCTGCATAAAGACTTCAGCTTAATAATGTGCCTTGTGTCTCCTGGTACAATTAACTTTCCCTGTCTTCTACTGTAACAGGACTCCTACTGCAATCCATCCTTCCCTTTAGCTCCCATCTGTCACCTCCTATTTCAATACACTGTGTTTACAGCCTCTCTCCTTCTTTTGACACACCTCCAGTAAATGTGCCAGTCAGCACATGCTGCCTCTCAGCTAACTGAGTGGCCAAGCAAACTGCCTCTTAAGCTGAGTGTTTTGCAATTATGGTTTGGTAACAAAGACTGGCACCAGGATGAAGGTAAGGGATTCATAAGCACCTATGGGAATTTGATGACTGTAGAGAAATCCTCTTAAAACTACACATGTAAACATGTTGAAATTTTACAGCTTACCCATTTCCTGTGGCAGGAAGAGTTGCTGATGTGATGTGGAAATACTATGAAATACTATGTGGAAATGTGATGTGGAAATACAAGGAAATACTATGTGGCAGTATTGGATAGCCTTTATAGGAAATTGTTAGTTTATTATATACTGAGGGTGGTAATCTGGCAGTTAGGTTCTATGTTCTGAGCTTTCCTCTGTATCATAAAACCCCCTGATATTTGCCCAACATGTGCTGTCAGTAGTGTCACCAGACACTACAGTGTACTTACATCCTCCCTTTCCATTGTTAACACACACAGTTCTTTTCCCTAAAGCATCTGCAGCATTTCAATAAACAGCACTTCAGGCTTCTCTTCAGCATAGCCCTCTGTAATGCTGCAGTCCCTTTGTCACAAGGATGTTGAGTGTCTCTCAAGGATGTTGAGTGTGCAATAGTTGCAGGTCATCCATTTGATGGTCCTGCAGTGTTCTCCTCTCCTTTTCCTGTCCTTCTTCCACATACAACACCAGTCACTTACGATCACATTTCTTTTATTTGCTTAAATTATTTCAGAGCTCTGTATTTCAGGGAATGTTTGTGACTGCCTCTCCTTCTTCGGTTCCCTCACTTTTCTTTTTACATATCCCTCTGTCTTGTGAGGATTCCTGTCTATATTTCCTGTCTCAGTAATTTCTCACCTCTCTTGTTTTCCTTCATCCCATCCAAGCCTGAAGGAGTTGAGAAGGAAACAACCCAGAATTCTGTGCTCTGTGTAAAAGGTAAAGCCCACTCTTCCACACTCTCTATTTGTTCCTGTGTGGTTTGATGGGTGGGATGTTGGAGGCTTGCCTCTATCATATTCCATGTAGTCTGACAGTTTTGGGTAGTCAAAACACACCCCATTGGTAGGGAGTTTGAGACATGAGACGGAGGAAAGTCCTAAAGGATTGACCATCCAGCCTAAGCATCAGGGTATGAGCTAGGACAGATTTAGCATGGATGTTTGCATCCCTGCTCTCTTTAGTTCTGGCACTGGAATTATAAGTGCTCTTGTTTTCTTGCACACTCAGGAGGAAGCTGTAGACACATGATCTGCAGTGCCTAGAAGTGGCTGGGAGTGGTTTCATGCAGAGATTGTGTTACAGCCAGGGAAATATGAAGTAACTGAAATCAGGGCATTTCTAATAGAAAGAGTTCCTGTTGTTTCACTGAGGCCCCCTCCCCTTCCATTAGCCATTTCTTGGAACTGCACTGAAGCTGTTTGGGTCTTGTTTCTTTCTCAGGAGTGCCTGTGAAGGAGGAGTTTTCCCTGTTGCTGCCTGAAAATGTGGTACAAGACTCAGGCAGAGCATATTTCTCAGTGCTGGGTGAGTTAACAGCCTGACAGAAGAATCATGTGCTGTTTCTGACTCTGTGTTGACCTCCTACCTCACAGCTTTTTCTCTTGGTTTCTAGCACATCTCATTCTTATCTTTAATCTCTTCCACCCTGAGCACCTTCCCTTCTGTTTGTGCTATTCCTTTTCCCTTTCTGCAAGCCTTTTTTCTCAGTCTTCTCAGAATGCCCTAACCTTTCTCTCATTTCTCTTTTTTGTTTTTCTCTGCTGTTCTGTGTTTTGTTCCAGGATCCTTATCAATCCAGATTATCTTTTGTTCTTCTCTGATATCTCCTGCATCTGCCATTCAGTAGCTTCCTCTGATTGTGATAGCCAGCTCTAAATATTGTTAAGATCCCTCTGGTATCTCCTGTTCCTCAGGTGACATCATGGGCACTGCCATGCAGAACCTGCACCAGCTCCTCCAGATGCCCTTTGGCTGTGGGGAGCAGAACATGGTCCTGTTTGCACCCAACATCTACGTCCTGGACTATCTGAACAAGACAGGGCAGCTGAGTGAAGAGATCAAATCCAAGGCCACTGGATACTTACTGAGCGGTGAGCTGGGACATGGCTTTTGCTTCTGCTTTGGCTTTCTTCTAGATCCTGCCTGGGGTGGGTCTCTCAAATGCTGGCCAGATGTTGAAAGAGGTCTTCTCTCATACACAGATGGTCTTTGCTGTGTGCCTGAGGGGGCCCTTTGCTGCCTTTTTCTTTATTATTTTCTGTTGGTTAAGCATTACTGTACCTGATCTTTGCAAGCACTTTTCTCATAGGGTGGCAATGCAGTGCAGAGTTGTCACTGCTACAGTGACTCATTCATTGTCATATATAGGTCCTGCCATCGTTCTGAAGAAAGGCAGGTGTTGCTTTTCCTCATGCATGACAAGCAATGCATGGAGGTGGGGATGTACCAGCACTTCGTATTGGTTAGGATAGGACTGACCTATGCCTCTCTCATTTGCTTTTGCTGATGGAGCTATTTTTCTATTTCCCCATCCCTCAGCAGACTCTTTCTTGCATCTGAATCTTGCCTTATCTTTCCATTGCAGGTTATCAGAGGCAGCTGAGCTACAAGCACCAAGATGGCTCTTACAGTACCTTTGGACAACGTTATGGCCAACCAGGGAATACCTGGTGAGATTCCAATGCCATCTATGCCTCTCCAATCTAATCCTCCTTCTCACCCAGACATTTATAATAAATACTCCCTGACAGTAAACAGGAAATGCTGTTGTAGAACAGCAGGTTTTCCAGAGCTGGTGTGGCCCCTATGCTGCCTCCTTCTTAATAAATAGGCTACATCAGTCAGCTATATGGCTGAAGTACTTCCTCCCACCACCAGCTCCAAGCACCATTACAGACAAAAAGGAAATAGAGATAAATTGGGGAAGAAGAGAGCAGGGATTTAACACCGTGACTGAAGAAGGCTGCTCTTCTAGACTAGTATCTGCTGAGAAATCTGCTGGAAAAGATGGTTCAATATGGAAACATATAAGGAAACACAAGTGGAAAGGTTGATAGTCCAAGAGCAGTGCTGAATGTTTTTTTTCAGGTGTTTGTATGCTACTAAGCAAAGACAGGCTGGAGGAGCTTGTGGGCTGCCATTTTGACTTTTCAATAAGTTTTGACTTGCTCCAGTATATCATTGTCATGTGTTTTCAATTTTAAGTAAGGATAATAATGGAAGAACTCATCGCCCTAAGTTTGCTTTTAGTTTCTGAAGTGGTAATTGGCTTTTGACAGCATGTTGGCCTCTTACTACATGCCTGCTTCTTTTCCATAACTGCTTGCAACAACTCTTAACAAAAACTCTTTTAACATGTTCTGTTTTCCTTTAAAGTTCTAGAGGGAGTTCTGGGAAACCCGTGAAGCATGGATTTACAGTTTAACAGTTCTACCAGCAGACCATGAGCTCACAGGAATTGAATTATTCTTCCTTGTAATTTTGAGTACTTCTGTTATGCATATTTAGCTAATTGGCATGCAATTGCCTATATTTTTCAAAGAGTTTTTTCAAGGACAGATCAACAATCATTGTCCTTCAAACTGTGGCCTCAACACAAAGAGATCACAGGTTTTTTTGAGCCATATGAGAGACAAAAACCAAAGTGGAAAGCAGTTTTTTGACTGAATTTTTTGAGGTGAGGATATAATGTGCATAAGGTCTGACTAACTGGCCCACAGTTCCCCAGGCCTTCTTGCCTGTTTCCAGCTAGATGAAGTGCACATGGGCCCTGTCAATTGAAATGGGCAACAGGCCTGCTCAGGCCCTTTCTTTTTCTCCCTTTCAGGCTCACAGCCTTTGTCCTCAAGTCCTTTGCCCAGGCCCGGCATCACATCTTCATAGAGGAGAAGCACATCCAGGATGCTTTGAGATGGCTGTCCAACAAACAGAAGGAGAATGGCTGTTTCCAGAGTTCTGGGACACTCCTGAACAATGCTATGAAGGTAACAAGTCTGCCTGGTTGTTTCTTTGTGAGGCTAGAACTTGGCCATAAGTCAGACAGGGCCAGTTCAGCTTCTTGAGCACATAGGGAGATGGGATATTCCCATGCCAATGGCAAGCACTGGGGAGGGAGCCATACACCATTCTGTACTTACTGGTGATACCTTCACATCAGCTGCAAGAGGAAGGAGGCAAGCTAAAGGACTGCAATGCAGAATAGTGCATTGCTCCCACTGGAGTGGGAGAAAAGACTGAAGATACGAAGCTGGGTGGGGTCAGCATCTACCTTTGTGTTTCCCTGCAGGGTGGAGTGGACAACGAGGTCACGCTGACAGCCTACATCACTATCGCGTTGCTGGAGATTCCGCTGCCCGTGACTGTATGTGTCTGCATCCTCACTTGAGCCAGTTGTGCTGTGTCAGTCTATGGCAACACAGTATTGACCAGAATTCACTCCAGATTGGAAAAATGACTTGGTTATTGAGCCCTGTGATATAAGAACTGTCATTTTTGCTATATCAGGGAGACATTGTACCCTACTTATTTCTAGACCTCCTTCCAGCAATCCCCTCCTGAAAGATCAGTAGGATGATGTGCTTTCAGTAAGTCAAGAGCCTCATTTCTCCCCACCCTTCTAATCACTGGCTTTCTCTCCTTCCAGCACTCAGTGG
>VZSE01013744.1:0-22304 GCA_013398275.1 Promerops cafer
AATAAATATAATAAATAAATAAAATTATCTTTAATAAAAATCTAACTTTGTTAAAATGGCCTCCACGCATTTTGCCAAAAAAACAGGAAAATGGAAAAAATTCCTGCAAATATTTCTCCCTTTCTGTGCTGAAGACAAAAGATCCCAGCAGATTCACACAAAGGTGATTCCACCTGCTCTGGGAATTACTCGAGTTCAACTCAGTTTTCCAGCTTTGGCCCAAAGACCAATCCTAGAATTCCAGAATGGTTTGGGTTGGAAGGGACCTTAAATCCCATCCCATCCCATCCCATCCCATCCCATCCCATCCCATCCCATCCCATCCCACCCCTTTTCCATGGGCAGGGACACCTCCCACTGTCCCAGGTGCTCCAAGTCCCAGTGTCCAGCCTGGCCTTGGGCACTTCCAGGGATCCAGGGGAAGCCACAGCTGCTCTGGGAATCTGTGCCAGCCAAGAATTTCTCCCTCGGGTCCAAATTAAACTGAATTTTGGTCGGTTTGAAGCCGTTTCCCCTCATCCTATCAATCCATGCCCTTCCCAGAAATGCTTCCAAGAGGGTCAGGGTGTTGCTTCCACAGATTTTCCAGCAGGGGAAGGATTTGGGCTGAATCCTTGTCTGCAACAAAACCCTTCCATGTGCTCTCCTGAAGGAAAATGTGGATAATTAAAGCTGAAAGGAGATCAATGGCATCAATATTTTGGGAAGTGGTTCCTGGAGAGAGACGATTGCACCTTTCCATGAACAAAGCTCATCCAAGGACTTGGACACCTTGGACACCTTCCTTCAAACAAATCCAATCCCTGCTGGAATCTGCACACCTGGATTGAAGAGTTTTACCTAAAAATGCATCAGCCAGGCTGGAAAAGAGCAGGAGTGACCCAGGGAATGCAGGGGAAGGAATCTGTGATGTCCTGGGAGAGGAAAATCTCCCTGCTGGACCAGTGATGGGCACCGTTATTAATGAGGAAACCCAGGGAAAACACCAAATCCTGCAGGAATAGGGGAAGGAATAAAACCAGCAAGGCTTGGGGGATTTAATTTTGATTTCCTCATTCTCACCAGCTGAAGGTGGAGGAGCTCCCTTGGTGTCTGGCTGGCTCCAGCCTCCCCAAACATCCCTCAGTTCATCAATTACGGCCTCGCTTCCCGAGGAGAAACCCCGCTAATGAAAAACGAGCAACGGGAGCGACGGGGAGAGGGGGAGAGGAGCAACAAACGGATTTGGAAGGGTCTTCCCGAGCTGCTAATTAAAGCCCGGATGCTCCTGCAGGTGGGAGCGGATTGATTGCAGCTTTCAGATGCTGCAGTGCAGGGGGGTTCGTTAGGGAGCGCTCGGTAATTATTCTTGAGGTCCGGGCACTTGAAGCCTTGATGGAAACAGTAATTAAAGGTAAAGGAGAAAAGGAGAGGGAGTGAGGAATTAGGGAAACGCGGGATGGGTGCAGAGTGGGGCAGAGGAAGGTTCCTTGTCCATGGGAGGGGCTGGGATGGGATTTAAGGCCCCTCCAATCCAAATCGTTCCATGGTTCTGTGCACTGTGAGGAGTAAATCCTACAAGGAGCATCTGGGGTGTCCCTGATAGAGGAAGGATGTGGAGATGCTGGAGCAAATCCTGAGGAATCCATGGAGCTGCTCCGAGGGCTGGAGCCAGGCTGGGAGAGCTGGGAATGTTCCCCTGGAGAGGAGAAGGCTCCAGGGAGAGCTCAGAGCTCCTTGCAGGGCCTGAAGGGGCTCCAGGAGAGCTGGAGAGGGACTGGGGACAAGGGATAGAGGGACAGGACACAGGGAATGGCTCCCACTGCCAGAGAGCAGGGATGGATGGGAGATTGGGAATTGGGAATTCCTGGCTGGGCTGGAATTCCCAGAGCAGCTGTGGCTGCCTCATGCCTGGAATTATCCAAGGCCAGGATGGATGAGGCTTGGAGTGACGTGGAATTGTGCTGATTTTCCTGGAAAAGGGAATTTCACTGCTGGAATCACTGCTCGGTGCAAAAGGGACGCAACAAGAAGGAGCAGAGAGAAAAGAGGACACAGCTCAGGCCTGGAATTAACGAAGAGGGAATAAAGCTGGGAGATTTGGGAGTGAGCAGAATTCCACGTGCCTTTGCCCTGCATCACCTGTTTTTCCCTGTGTTCCAGGAAATTCCTGATCCAAGCTGACAGGAATAAATTTCTGTGGGATTTTGTGAGGTTTCTTCAGGAAAACACCCACACTCTATTAATTCTATTGAACCTATGAACTACATTAATAGTTTCATATTGATTAAATAATATTAATTTGGTATTTATTATGAAATACAATATCAGTTCTATGGGACCTATAGACCACATTCGTAATTTGATATTGATTAAATGATTATTGCTTTATTATTAAATATCATATTATTTCTATAGAACCGATAAATTCTACTCGTAATTTGATAATAATTAATTAAAATAAGAAGTGTTGGGTTGTTAAAGGTCGTTATTAACTCCCGACCTTGGCAGCTCCTCGAGCGCGTCACCGCCGGCGCCTTTGGATCAGAATTGTGTGAAAATAGAAACTGTGTCAGCCCCAGATTAACTTGAAATGCTCCACGAGCTAAAAATAATGAACTCATCTCCATTTTCCCAATGCAGAAATCCGGGATGGTTTTTAATCCCTTTTCCACATGGGGAGGAGGAAGTTGGAGCCTCAGTTTTGGACTTGGGTTTGAGCCTTAGTTTAAATTCCAATTTTTTTTTTTTTTTTTTCATTTTTAGGAATAATTCCCCAGATTTCTCTTCTGCCCATACCTCCCAGAGATACAGATCAAAAAGGGGTCTAAAAAGGGGTCTAAAACGGGGTCTAAAATGGAATCTAAAAAATACAACATCCAGCCCAATGAGTTTGCACTTAAGCCCAGGTCTAAGAGCAAATAATCCAAGCTCAACTAGGCAGAGCCAGGCTGGAGATGGTGCCAGGCACTGAGGGGAGGGGACAGAGAGGTGACAGATGAGCCTGGAGGTCACCCTGACCATGCTGCCTGGGAAAAGTTGGAGCTCCAAGTGGGACATTCCCAAAGGAATTATTCCAGAAACATCCAGGGATTTATGGTCTCAGGTAATTCCAGTTCTCCTGGAGTGAGTCCTAACCCAAAGCCCTTGAGGGACAGCAAGCATGGGGACCTTGGAGCTTCACCAGCAGCTTGGATGGAGAAGTTCTACCAAATACCTGCTTTTCCAAGGAATTCCCTGCATTTCCAGAGGTCCCAAGCTCAGAGGGATGAGCTGAGGAACATCAGGAGAACTTCCTAGCAATTCTGGCCAGAGAAGCTGTGGCTACTCCGTCCCTGGAAGTGTCCAAGGCCAGGTTGGAGCACCCTGGGATAGTGGAAGGTGGGGATGGGATGGGCTCCATGGGGTTTAAGGTCCCTTCCCACCCAAAGCACTCCAGGATTTGAACCATCTCCCATTCCCACCTCTGGGAATGTGGCGGGACCAGGATGAACAGGCGCAGGAGTTGGACTGGATGATCCTTGGAGGTCTCTTCCCACTCAGGATATTCCACGATTCCGTGCATTTCCCACGGCAANATTTCCAGAGGTCCCAAGCTCAGAGGGATGAGCTGAGGAACATCAGGAGAACTTCCTAGCAATTCTGGCCAGAGAAGCTGTGGCTACTCCGTCCCTGGAAGTGTCCAAGGCCAGGTTGGAGCACCCTGGGATAGTGGAAGGTGGGGATGGGATGGGATGGGCTCCATGGGGTTTAAGGTCCCTTCCCACCCAAAGCACTCCAGGATTTGAACCATCTCCCATTCCCACCTCTGGGAATGTGGCGGGACCAGGATGAACAGGCGCAGGAGTTGGACTGGACGATCCTTGGAGGTCTCTTCCCACTCAGGATATTCCATGATTCCGTGCATTTCCCACGGCAAAGCCCTCGGCCCTCACCCGAGCCCTCCCCTTCCCTCTGCAGCTGCTTCTCCTGAAACAGGGAAAACCATTCCACAGGTTTTCTGGGATTCTGGGAATGCTGCAGCTGAGCAGCTGGGAAAGAACCACCTGTGGCTTCCATGCCATGAGCAGCTCCCAGTGAAAAGGTCCCCAGATGATCAGGGGGGACCTTGTGGATCCATGACAGGAGGGGACAGCCAGGGACAAGTCAGGATCTGCTCCCAGGCAACAGGGACAGGAGGACAGGAAAAGGAGGGGAAGTTCAGATGGGATTTTAGGGAAAGTTTCTTCATGGAAAGGTCTGTCCAGCTGTGGCACAGCTGCTCAGGGCAGGGGTGGAGTCCCCATTCCTGGAGGGATTTAAAATCCATGTGGAGGTGGCACTTGGGGACATGAGGCAGGGATGGCCTTGGCTGTGCTGGGAATGGTTGGGTTCCATCTTCAAGGAGTTTTCCAGCCTAAAGGATTCCTGACAATCCTAAGGAAGAGGGAATCCTACAGGGAGTCTCTCCAGAGGAGAGCAGAGATCCCTCAAGGCACTGCCCAAAATCTCTTGGTCTTCCAAAGCTTCCAGACCAAATCCCTGGAAAACCAGCCTGGAATAAAGGCCACGCATGGAGCCACAAGGTGGTGCATCCTTAATTTCAATTTCAGATCCAAGACAAACCAATTTCTGGCATTGTATTCCCAAAAAACTTCAGCACACAGACAAAGATCAATCTGGAAATGGAAAAATCTGATTTTAGAGTTCAAGGGACAATCCCAAGGACGAAATTCCAAGAGAATGGACTAAGATTTAATCTGAAATTCCAAGAAAACAAACTGCTGGTAATTACAACTAATCCATCCAACGGGGATCGCAGAATTCCAGACCACTTTGGGTTGGGGGGACCTTAAAGTCCTTAAATCCCATCCCATCCCTACACCTTCCCTACCCCACGCTGCTCCAATCCCTGTCCAACCTGGCCTTGGACAAATCCTCCAAGGAGCTCATTCCCAACTGAGGTTTCTCCAGCAGATCCCTGGGTGACTCCCAGGGAGCCGGGACATTCCTGCTTCCCTTGGAGCTTCTCCAGGAACATCCCCACGCTCCTGGCACAGCCTCCAACCCTTTGGGATTTTTCAAGGAGAACAAAGCCCCTCTTCTGAGAAGATTTTTTTGTCACAATTCCCAACCCAAGGCCTCGGACACGGCAACAAATCCCAGTCAAACGAGGCAGGAGCCACCTGCCAGGAGCAGGAGCTGCATCCCACGGTTTTCCCGATTGGATTTCCATAGGAAGCAGCGGGAGGCCAATCTTCAGGCAGGAAGCACAGACAGCTTCCCCTGGAAGGACATTCCAGGCAATCACCCCAGCCCCAGCTCTCCCCCAGAGCAGGGTTGGGAAAAACGAGTTATTGGATGAATTTAACCCCAAATCCATTTTTCCCAAACATCCAGGCTGAGCTGGGAGGGATAAAAATTCCCCAATTCCAGCAATTCCCTCATCCAGAGCTGCTCTTCACCCTCACACCTTCCTGACCTCAGAGATGCAAAACTCCATTCCCTAATTTGGGCTGAGCTTAATTAAACTCATTAGCAGCGCCCTAAATGAGAAATATTCCTGATGTAGGCATTTTATTCCACAGTTGTGGCAGGACTGATAGGAATAGGGATAACGGGATTGGATTATTCCTTCCGGGAATTGTTCTGGTGCTTCATTTTCCCAGCCCTGCCCCAAAATAGGAGGCATTTCTCCATGGGAAGGGTGGAGTCCCCATCCCTGGAATGTCCAAGGTCAGGTTGGACAGGGCTTGGAGCACTCTGGGATAGTGGGAAGTGTCCCTGCCAATGGCAGAGGAATGGAATGAGATGATCCTCAAGGCTCCTTCCAACCCAAACCATTCTGGAATTCTGTGACCAATCCTGACATGGATTCCATAATTCCTTGTGTTCCTTTCCAGCCCTCCAAAAAAAAAAAAAAAAAAAAAACAAAAAAAACCCAAAAACAAACAAAAAAAAAAAGGAGCCAGCCCAAAAAACCCAGAAGGATCCAGGCCTCCAAAACAAACCCAGAAGGATGTTTCTTTTCCAAAGTGTGTCATTTCCTGGTTTTTCCCTCAAAAGCTGCCCCAGTGATGCTGTCCCAGCTCCAGAGCTCATCCAGGAGAGCTGGAGCTCCTTCCTCCACTGTCAGGAAGGAAAGGCTTCCCAAGGGTCATCCCAAATTCCCTATTTTTCCTCATATTTCGGCTCCATTATCCATAGCTGTTCATTCACTGCCACCAACACCCTCAACAGGGATTTTCCAACCCTTTCCCACCTGAGTCCACCTCAATCCACGACTTATCCTCACCTTCCTCCCACCCTTGGAGTTCCATATCCATGAAAATTATTTTCCTTCATTCCATGAGAAAAAAAAGGGCCAAAAAAAGGGAAAATTCCAGATTTTTCTCTGTTGGAAAAGCTGAGAGGGAAGAAAAAAAGCACAGGGAGCATTTTCTCCTCTCTCCAGCCTTCAGGAGAATTTTCCATCACTGGGATAATCCCGACCCCAATTGCAGCTGGCATCGCTCTGGCTCCAAACTGGGAATTGGGAGGAGCTGGAGAGGAGGAGCCTTTCCATTCTCATGGATAACAAATCTGGGAACCACAGGAATTCCTTCAGACTCAAAGTTCAGTGGATTATCCCCAAAATCCTGACAGGATTCCCATCAGGAAGAAGAAGCAGGGATCAGCTGGAATACAGATCCTCAGGCAGAAAATAATTTTTCCAGAGGGGGAAGAAGAAAAATAAATTGGATAAAATGAGGTTTTGGTTGTGAATTTCTTGGATTTTCTGTTGGATTTTTAGATCCTAAATAGGAAGTTCTGAAGGAAAAACCTCGTGTCCGAGTGGCAAAGTCAAAATGTTTCCATCAGGAAATGGGAGAGTGGAAAAAAATCCATAAAAAAGGTTTCCCGTTTCAGGGGGGGGTTTCAAAGCAGCTCAGGGTTTCAGGGTGGATTCCTAAATAATTCAAAGGAATCGATTGGAATATTCCATCTCCCCCTCTGGATGGGCTTCAAGCTCTGCACGGAGCTCAAGCCCAGCTCGGATCCCATTCCATGGAAATCTCAGCCCAAAGGGGAAGGAGGACGTGGTGTCCCAGCTGGAGAAGGGCAGGGACAAGGCCAGGAGAGCATCCCAAAATAGCAGCTAAACAGGGAAAATCTGGGAATCAGGAGAACCAGAGCCAAGACATCTTGGTGTGGGATTGAATAAGGAGAATCCATGAAAAATATCGTTGGTGATCAGGATCCCAGAGGAATCCTAAATTTATTTAAGTTGGGAAAAACCTTTAGGATCAGAGTCCAACCGTGTCTTACGTGCCATATCCACATTTTTGGGGGGAATATTTCCATGGATAATGACTCCACTACTCCCTGGGCAGCCCATTCCAAGCTTTTCCGAGCTTTTCTGGGAAAAAACAATTCCTGATCTCCAGTCTAAGCCTCTCCCAGTGTGACTTGAGGCCAATTCCTGGCAGAGCCACTCTCTTGCTTTCCAGAGTTTCTTGGAAAATTTTCCTCATTTCCTTTGACCAACTGGATCCAAAATAAAACCTTTTCCCTAAAAATAGCTGGGGGCTGGAACACTCGGCTGATTTTGGAAGGAGCATTTGTGGAGCTGGAATAAAAAAAGATCCAGCGGCACAAATCCCCGATTCCAATATCTGAGTCCAACATCACACACAGGGACGACTTCCCCAGTTTTCCTTCCTCGATCCCGAATTTTTTTGTGGGAAGCATTCCCTTTGATGTACAGCTGCAGAGGGTGCTGAAATAATTCCTGCCATTCCCATTTTCTGGATGAAGGACAGTTTTCCCACCTTCTGCAGCCATTCCCAGCTGTCTCGTATCCCTGCTGGTTGGGACAAAGTTCCAGAGGCAAAATCCAGCCGTGGGGATCTTCCCATGAGGTTTTGTTGTTGGAATCAGCTGGAAACTGATCCCCAAGGACTGGACAGCCTCTGGTTGTGTTTTGGGATCTTCCCCAAGTGCTTAATCCTTAATTTAAAGCATCAGGGAAGAGAATTCCAGGAAATCCCAAACTCCTCTGACAAGAGGTGACCTCCACATCCCACCCTGGGATTGCTCCCTATTCCCTGTCTCTCCATCATTCCCAGTCCAAGGCTCAAACTCCCAAGGAAGCACAAATCCCACAGGAGCCAGCGGCTTTAACTCCACCCAAAAACTCCTGTGGCAACTTCATTCCCATGACACTGCAGCCTTAGGGAACAAAGGGTTAAAAAATGGGATAAAAAGGAAATAATCCCAAACGTGGAATGGTTTGGATTGGAAGGGATTTTCAATTTCATCCCATTCCAGCCGTTTTCCACAGGCAGGGATCTTCCACTGTCCCAGGCTGCTCCAATCCCATCCCACCTGGCCTTGGGCACTGCCAGGGATCCAGGGGCAGCCACAGCTGCTCTGGGAATTCCAGCCCAGCCAGGAATTCCCAATTCCCAATCTCCCATCCATCCCTGCCCTCTGGCAGTGGGAGCCATTCCCTGGGTCCTGTCCCTCCATCCCTTGTCCCCAGTCCCTCTCCAGCTCTCCTGGAGCCTTCTCCTCTCCATGGGAACATTCCCAGCTCTCCCAGCCCGGCTCCATGTGAGAAGCCTCTTCAAATCCTGAAGTTTATTCCATTTTTCCCATCATATCCAGGCGTTAGGGAACACTGCACCAACTCAGGATCAAAGCTGAGGGAATGTTTCCTCGTAGCTGAAAGGAGATGGGGAATTGCAGGAAATCTAAAAAGCAAAAGGACCCCAGAAAGGCAAAGAGAGCTGAGAATCCCAAAACTTCGCCATGTGAAGCGGGAAGCAAGTGGATACAATAACAGCTGCCACAAGGACAAGAACAATGACTGAATTTTTATGCTGGGCAGAAGTCAGGATGTGAAAAAAAGTAGAAAATTATGCTTAGCTAGATAGGAGGAAGTTTTCAGCTTAATAATGGATTATTGTGTATTGTTTCTTAGGCCGTACAAGAAGGCTATTGTTAAAATAACCCCAATGTGTGCTCTTTTATGATTTGCTGGAGTCAAATGTCTGTTAAAAACTTTTGCATTCTGCTATTGGCTGAGCAAATTCACTGAAAAAGCTCTGTAACGAGGCTGAAGTCTTGTTCTGTTTGTTTGCTTGGATTACGTCATCTCTTGTGTCTCTCGCTTAATTTCGTATGAGATAAAGATGGCAGAATAAAAATCCTGTGTCTGCAAACCTTGCAGTACCCATCTCCTTTACAGACACAGGACAAGCCGACAAACATTCCCAGGATTATTTGCTCGCTCACACCAGGTCACCTCCAAGTGCACAGATCCTTGGAATCAGGATTGATTATCACTCCACCAAATTAAATCCACAACAAAAATAAAAATCTGGATCATGAACTCCTTTTGCCACTGGAATAAATCAAGCTGGGCTCCATTCCCTGCTGCTTTAGCCAAGAAAAATCGGGATTTCAGACGGAACAGCCCCACACACTCAGAGCACAGCTTCGTCCCACCAGCACTTGGAGCTAAAATCCCCAATCCCAGTTTGAATTCCCAAAATTCCTTAACCGTCTTCCCATGACTTTGTTCCCTGGAATATTCCAACAATCCAAATTTGCACTTTTAAAACTCCCAGGCCTCTCTACCCTCTGCCAAGGAGGAACAACTTGGCTGCCAGGGAAGTCAGAGCTCCAGCAAAAAAAATTTGGGAATGCAGAACCAAATGGGCCACTCTGGAATTTGGCTGCTAGGGAAGTCAGAGCTGCAATAACAATTTTGGGAATGCAGAACCAAATGGGCCACTCTGGAATTTGGGCCAAATGCCTCCGAGTGACCCCAGTGCATTTCCAAATTGCCACGGGTGGGAACAGCACATGGATCATCTGGGCTGTGGGGAAATCTGGGAATGCAGCCGGCACTTAAGGAGCAATTAAATTTTCAGTGGTTAATGAAGCATTTCTGCAACATCAGCACCCCTGGTCCTGCTGGTGGCAATCAAGAGAGGGAAAAGTGGCTCTTAGTGGGGTCTCCAGGGGAAAATTCCATTAAAACTGTGGATTAAAGCCATTCCGTCCTGGAATTAGAGGGATGGGAAGAGGCTGGGCGGTCGCTTGGGGTTGAACCTCCTTTTCTCAGCTGCCTCTCCCGGAGCATCTCGGAGCTTGGATTGGATTTTGTGTGTGGAAATTGGGGAATAAACGACATGGGGAATTTGTGGGGGGAGGTTCTGTTTGCACCTCCTGGTTTTCCTGCTCGGATGATCCATAAAAAAGGTTGGATGGACAAATCCATGCTAAATCGCTTCTAAGAAAGCTCCTGGGAGAGAGCGTGGCTGTGGCTGAGGGAGAAATCCCAAATTTGATGGGAAAAATGAAATTAAATATTCCCAGGAACAGAAATCCTGGAGAATTCACAGATTTAGGAAAAGCTGGATGGGGCTTGAAGCAGCCTGGGATAGTGGAAAGTGTCCCTGCCTATGGAAAAGGGGTGGAATGGGGGGCATTTCCACATCAATTCCAACCCAAATAATTCCATTATTTAACTCTGCGTGGACATCAATCCCAGTTCAAGGGCATCAATCCCAATTCAAGGGCATCAACCCCCATTTTCTGCACAGAGGACCCCAATATTTAAAATAAATTAAAATAATTATCAATAATCATTAATTCCAGCAAAGGTACAAAGCCAACCCACCACGATTTGGGTAACCAGAGCTTCCCACTCCTCAGCAATCCCAAAAAGAGCCCAGCTCCTACAGAAATTCTGGGAAGGCACCGCCAGCTTTGCCAAATCCTGGCGGTGTCAGCAACGCCCACGGGGCTGAGCCGAGCACAAAAAGTGCTGAGCGGGATGAAAAGAAAACATTTTGGCTCATTCCGACATCAGCTGTTGAATATTCAAATTTTTTCAGTCAGGAAGAGCCCTCCGGGTCTGGATCTGCTGCTTTGGAGGGGATGAGGAGCTGCTTTGGGGTGAGTGGTGAAAAACACGGATTGTGGTTCTGTCTGAGGGAAAAATTCCTGAGCCTCGGGATTGGGGTGAGGTCAAAGGAAAGGGCCTGGTCCTGGGAAAGGGGAATTCCAAGCACAAACTGGTTTGGGTGGAGAATGGATGGAAAACAGCCGTGGAAAAAAGGATTTGGGGATGTTGGGAGAGACCTGAGGTCAAGGGAAGGGATTCTGCTTCTCTGTGTGCTCCTGAATTCCCATCCAGAATTCGGCATCCACCTCTGGGCCCTCAGCACAACCAAGATGTGGGAATGAATCCAGAGGAAGCCACTAAGTTGATCCCAGGGCTCTGGAGCCAGGCTGGGAATGTTGGGAATGCTCCCCTGGAGAGGAGAAGGCTCCAGGGAGAGCTCAGAGCCCCTTGCAGGGCCTGAAGGGGCTCCAGGAGAGCTGGAGAGGGACTGGGGACAAGGGATGGAGGGACAGGACCCAGGGAATGGCTCCCACTGCCAGAGGGCAGGGATGGGTGGGAGATTGGGAATTGGGAATTCCTGGCTGGGCTGGAATTCCCAGAGCAGCTGGGGCTGCCCCTGGATCCCTGGCAGTGCCCAAGGCCAGGTTGGACGTTGGGGCTTGGAGCAGCCTGGGACAGTGGGATGTGTCCCTGCCCACAGGAATGAGATGGAATTTATCCCTTCCCACCAACCCATTCCACGATTCCCTGCTAAATTCCCTCCTCCTGCTCCATGGAAGGATTATTTTTCCCAGCTCTTCCTTTCCCAGAATCATTAGGATGCAAAGGAGTTTTCCATGCAAGGAACAACTTCCAGCCCGCAGTGGGAACGGGGATTTTGGGATGCTGCAGCTCCACTCACTGGGAGCTTCCCTAATCCTCTTCCTGCCACAGAAATGAGGGAAAATTCCCTGTTTAAGAACCTCCTCCTGGTTTTCCCACCTGGATGAGCCAAGGACAGGAGAGGCTGAAGCCATCCCAACAGGAAGGACCCTCTCCCATCCATTCCCAATGTTGTTCCATGATCCCAAATCCCCCCGGAAGAGGAGGCAACCACGGGAGAGGAAAGGCTGGGAATGGGAGCTCTGGGATGAACAAGGATTTCTTGGATTCGGTGCTGCTGGAGAGGAGCCCAGGCAGCCTCACAGGGGCACATCCCACAGGGAGCTCAGCATTCCAAAGGGACCAGATCTCCAGGAGAATCCCTGGAAAATGCCTCACCGGGAAAGAAAATGCGATCTTCCTGATTGCCAGAGATTTTTTTGGGAAAAGACTGCCCAGAACTCCTTCACAATTCCCAGGAAAAAGAAATCATGAAAAAGTGACCAAAACGTGGAGAAAACTTCCTTTGGAGAGGGACCTTCTCCTCATGAATACCTCAGAGCCAGGAATTTATGGAAGCATAAATTCCCCATGGGTGGCTGACACATCCCACTGGGAACTCAGCATTCCAAAGGGAGCAAATCTCCAGGAGCATCCCTGGAGATGCCTCACCACGGAAAAAAAAATGGGATCTCCCTGATTGCCAGCGACTTTTTGGGAATTGACTGCCGAGAACTCCTTCGATGTCCACACCAAAACCCACCACGTCCACACCAAAACATCATGGAAAGAAAATGACCAAAACGTGGAGAAAACTTCCTTTGGAGAAGGATCTTCTCCTCATGGACACCTCGGAGCCAGGAATTTGTGGAATGATAAATTCCCCACGGATGGCTGAGCTGGCTCAACCGCCCATGGCTTCCACTGGAGCTGATCCATCCATCCACGCTCACGTCGGGTTCCGCTTCCCCGCTCCATAAATTTCCAGAGAGGGAACCTCAGGAGAGCAACCTTGGAGTTTCAGCCTTTTCCCTGTGCATCAGCAAGGAACGGGAGCTCAGGGAAAGGCTGGGAAGCAGCTGGGCAGGGAAAAACGGATTGGAAAGCAGATTCCTCGTTTTTCAAAACATTGGGATTTTTAAGGTGGTGTATTCCCTGTTAAGCATTATTCCTACAAATCACAAGTTTGGGATTAAATCCTCAGAATTTGCAGCGAGCCTCAAACACTTGGATGATCTTGAGTGGAAATGATTCCACCATTCCCATTTTTCCATGGTGGGAAATGTCCTGAGGGTATCGGGATGCCAGAAGGGATTTGGGGAAGTGGAATCCAATGGAACAGGGATGAATCCAACGCCTTTGGAAGCGGCTCCCAGCTGCAGTCTGCAATTTAAATCCCAGCAAATCCATATGGAAAAGAGGGAAGGGATAAAGGAACACTCGGGAAGCCCTCCTGGAGCATCTCCAAGCTTGGATTGGATCTTTAAGTCTAGGGAAACCCGGGAAAGAAAGTTGTGGGGATTTTGTTTCCCAAATCCTGTTTGCACCTCCATTCCCTCCCTGTTTTCCTGCTTAGGCGTTCCATAAAAAAAGGATGGATGTACAAATCCATGCAAAGCAGCTTCCAACAAATAAAAGGGGTTAATTTACAGTTATCCCTTGGAAAAATCCAGGATTTCAACGCCATGCATCCATCAGCATCTTTATCCAGTCTCTGCTAGCCCAAAGTTAATTCCATTTTCCAGAGGTTTCAATAACAACGTTCCAGTTTCTGAGAATACTTTTCCCCACTGTCATCATCCCTTAAAAAAAATTAGGGTGAGGAGGGGCTGGGATGGAATTCCCAGAGCAGCTGTGGCTGCCCCTGGATCCCTGGAAGTGTCCAAGGCCAGGCTGGATGGGCTTGGAGCAGCCTGGGACAGTGGGAGGTGTCCCTGCCATGCAAAAGGAGTGGAACTGGATGGGATTTAGGATCCCTTCCATCCCAAACCATCCCACAATTCCGTGGTCCGAGGGTTCTGGAATACCCTCCCAAACTTTCACCCCTCCGTTGGAGCAGCTCCTGGCACTGCAGGAGGTTTCCCACAAATCCATGCCCTCAATTCCACACTGCAGAGATAAAATTGGGAATAAAACAGACCATGGAAGAGCAATTCCACCTCCAGCACATTCCCAGCTCATCCCACCCCTGTGGCACTAATCCCAAAGTGGGGCTGATCCCACAGCCCTCAGCAGCTCCAGCCTTAATTACTCCTGAAAAACCCAGCATTCCCTCTGCTCCCAGATTCCAGCACCAGAGCAGAGCCAGGCTACTCCCGAATATTTACATTCCCTGCAGCACAGACCCACATTCCCAGCTCCATTGAAAGGGGAGGAATTGTTTTATACCCATTTTCTCCAGGCATGGAAATCCTTGGTTGCAAAGGGGAACGACACAGGCACGGAAAAAAGGGAATTTTTTCCCATTTTTTAAGTGTTACCCTGATCCATAATCCCCGCAGAATATAATTTGGAATACAAGCACACACTCCTGATCCAACACAAATTCCCAATTCCCAGCAGCCCCCACAATCCCTGGAAAAACTGCTGTTCTCCCAGCATGGATACAAGAGCACATTCCTAAGCAAAGGTAAGGATGAGTGCTGGACTCAGCATTCCAGTCAGGATCTGAGATCCTCCAAACATTCCTGGGCTCATCCCCAAAATAACTGGGATTGGTTCTGCTGTACAATGGCCGAGCAGTGCCAAGGTCTCCTTTGTCAGCAAAAATGGGAATGCAGCATTCCAAGGAGAAACAGATCCATCACTTCACCCACAAAAGCTGGGATTTGATTGGATTTTCCTCTTGTCACCAATCAGCCGGAGCCATTGGATGCAAAATAAACCCATAAAACACGCCAGGAAAGGGAGGATGATTTTTCCTTAAGGAAAACAGGCTGTTTATAAATCCTCCTCATGGAAGTTGTCATCCCAAGAAAAGCTCCCGACTCCTCCAGACAGCTCCATTTGTATTCCGACTTATCTGGGAGGAACAGGGAGAGCTTGGAGCAGATCAGTGCCGGTGGCAAGGCTGGGATGTGGCCAAAGCTTCACCCTCTGAATGGAAAAATCTGGATTTTCCTCCGGGTTGGCACTTCCAGCCCCTCCCAGTGAAAAACAGATCGTTCCCTAAAATTCGGATGAGCTGGAAAATGGTTCAGGGGTGAGGAGAAGGACGGGAGGTGCTGGTGGGAGAGAGCTGGAAGTGCCTCAGACCAGAATCCACCATTCCCTGGGCTGATCCCACAGTCTGGGAAGAAGGAAAGGGGGAATTCTGCCCCTCTGCCCCCTCAACAATGATCAAGAGGAATCCATGGAGGTTCTCCAGGGCTGGAGCCAGGCTGGGAGAGCTGGGAATGTTCCCCTGGAGAGGAGAAGGCTCCAGGGAGAGCTCAGAGCCCCTGGCAGGGCCTGAAGGGGCTCCAGGAGAGCTGGAGAGGGACTGGGGACAAGGGATGGAGGGACAGGACCCAGGGAATGGCTCCCACTGCCAGAGGGCAGGGATGGATGGGAGATTGGGAATTGGGAATTCCTGGCTGGGATGGAATTCCCAGAGCAGCTGTGGCTGCCCCTGGATCCCTGGAATGTCCAAGGCCAGGTTGGAGAGCACTTGGACCCAGCTGGGATAGGGGAAGGTGTCCCTGCTTGGTCCCTGGATGACCCTTCCAAGTCTCTTCCCAATCCCACCCACTCCGTGATTTTATGGAATGACGTTCTGGACACAGAGGAAGCACCACCACGTTCCTCCAGCTGAAGGTGCTGAATTCCAGCAGCTCTGGGATTGCTCCTTCCACCCCACAGCCACACATCCCATCCAGCCTGAATTTCTAATCCCAAAATCCCTGAGCTTGGAGAAGCCCTCCAAGGTCAGAGTCCCAGCTGTGCCCATCCCCACCCTGTCCCCAGCCCAGAGCTCTGAGTGCCACCTCCAGGTGACACCTCCAGGGATGGGCACTCCAAACCTCCCAATTCCTGCCTTTCCTGGAAGAAATTTCCCTGTAAATTCCTACAAATCTCCCCGTCCTCTCCCAGTCCTAGACCCCCACAAAAGGAAGGAAACAATTGGAGTTCGGCAGGAGGAGAACGTTCAGCTCTTCGTGCTGCCACTGGATGGCCCAGAAATAATTTAATTTAATCTCTTTTTGACCCAGTTCTGGGCAAACACTGATTTTTATTTTTTTTTAATTGTTGTTCATTTGCCAAAATGAGAGGGAATAAAATTATTTAAGCCAAGCTGAAGCAAATTTTTTTTTTCTTTACTGCTGGGTTTCAGATTTTGTTGAAATATCAACATTTGGGGTGTTTTTACTCAACCCAAAATATTTATCTTGTGGTGCTTTGCTTTAAATCACTTCATTAAATATGCAAAACCCCAAATGAAAATACTGAGATGACAACAACGTTTTAATAAGGCAAATCTTGCAGTTCTCCAAGATTTTTCCCCCTTTTCTCAAACGTGGTTTTCTCCAAGAGCTGCTTCCACAGGAATGAATTATTCAGGATAAATTAAATTAAACCAGAGCTGAACTCAGCCCTCATGGCCAGATCCAAAGGAGGGGAAAAAAGGTGGATAAATCTTCTCCTGTTTATTTTGGTCTGACGCCCTTGGATATGGGAATGATGTATTTTTAATTGGTCAACTCCTATTATTTACTAGTTATAAACAATAAATAAGGATTTTTGGTGGGTATAAAGGATTTTTTTAAGCTGCTGGAACGAGTCCAGAGGAGGCCACAGAGCTGCTCCAAGAGCTGGGAATGTTCCCCTGGAGAGGAGAAGGCTCCAGGGAGAGCTCAGAGCCCCTGGCAGGGCCTGAAGGGGCTCCAGGAGAGCTGGAGAGGGACTGGGGACAAGGGATGGAGGGACAGGACCCAGGGAATGGCTCCCACTGCCAGAGGGCAGGGATGGATGGGAGATTGGGAATTGGGAATTCCTGGCTGGGCTGGAATTCCCAGAGCAGCTGTGGCTGCCCCTGGATCCCTGGCAGTGCCCAAGGCCAGGCTGGACACTGGGGCTGGAGCAGCCTGGGACAGTGGGAGGTGTCCCTGCCCATCCAGGATGGGATTTAAGGTCCTTCCAGCTTCCAAGGAAATCATCCCCCCGTCAGGATCATCCAAAGTCTCCGGTTATTCCATATCCTGGGAGAGAAGGAACAGCCCCACTCAAATTGATGGGAACGAGTCAAAACCAGGCGAGGCAGCACGCTGGCCAATGCCATCAGAGCTCCCACTGTGCCCGGATTTTTTGGGATAAGAGGAGCTTTGGAAGAGGTGGTGGGTGGGAAAACCGAACTTCGGGCTGTGGTCGTTTAACGTCCTCGTTAATTGTCACGTGGGTTAATTCCAAGACTTCCAAGAGTTTTCCCGTCGTTTTTGCTGAGGCAGAGCTGCTTCCTGCAGGGATGAGGGCTCCGTGGGGTGCTTTGGTTGTGGATGGGACCCAAATTTAAATCCAGGCCGGGCTGCAGAGCAGAATTCCTCAAAAATATCCTTAAAAGCCTCGGAGGGGAGCAGAATCCTCCTCCGAGATCCGGGAAAGGAGAGGAAATTCCAGACTGAGCCTAAAATGAAATCCCAAAAGCAAATCCCAAAGGGAATTTTTTCCTGATATGTCTCAGATCTATTTTAGCTCATGAGGATCAGGGAAGAGATCCCAAAAAATCCACACCCCAACAGCTCTGCCAGCTTTGTTTTAGAGCTTTTTTTTTTTTGTCTTTCATCCTTTTAGAGCCCCTGGAATTCCTCCAGGATTAAGCGTGGATGTCCCTGGGATGTTTTCCTTATCCCTGCCCCAATTTTGGACATTTTTTGGTTCTCTAAAGCCCCAAACTCTTCCAGTCACACCCAAAACCCCACAGAGGTGCCCAGAGGAGGGAAAATTCCGGAAGGTTTTTCCACAGGCACAGGATTCTGTCAAATTCCAACATCAGCACGTGGAAAAAGCAGATTTTCCCCCCAGAAAATAAATGTTGGAAGTGTTGGACAGGATTGGAACTAGCTGGGACAGTGGAAGCGTCCCTGGGCAGGGCAGGGATGAGCCTCGAGCTCCCTTCCAATCCAAACCATTCCAGAACTCTGGGATTCTTAAAAAACTCCATTTTTCCATAAGATAATTAGGGAATATCCTCAGCACCAACCACCCAGGAGCCAAATCAGATTCCCAGACTCTGTCCCAAATTCCCACCTCTCCCTCTTCTCGAGTTTAAAAGGATTTCTTTGAAGCACTGAGGAGAATTCCAAGGAAAATTCGGGCAGCACCATCCTTTGATTCCCACTTCATTTCTCCACAATCCTCATTTTCCCCTCCCCATTTAAAAAGGCACCAAGCTGACAATCCCTGCTGTGTTTTAAATTCCCAATTTCTCTGCATTTTGCCTCGAAATAAAAGCAGGAATTATTTCCCAGCACCTCCTGGAAATTCCCCTGGAGTTGGGCAGCTCAGAGCTAACGGAATTCCCACTAAAACGAGTTCCTGGGATCAGATCTCCTGAATTTTCCATGAAATCCAAATGATCCTTTCATGCTCCTTGCAGTAATTAATAATCCCTCTACTTTTATTGGGATTTTTTTTCCCCTTAAACTCAATCCAACCATGGCAGCTTCCTCAGGCCATGCTAATGATGATGATTATTATTATTATTATTTCCATGGCCAGAAATCCTTGGAATCTGTGCCAGGAGCTGAGATCCCACTGGGCCAGGTGATGCAAAAACCCACCCTAAAGGTGGCCAAGGAAATCTGGATCCAAGGGGGGAAAAAAATGGAAAATAGCTTTAATTTTCACTCCCTGCTAAAGGTCTTTATTCCTTGGAATTCTCCATTTCTCCCATTCCCTTCCCAACATGAATATTCCCATCACATGCTCCTTTCCCCCTTCTCTCCCCACAATTTTAGGGTTTTAAAACTCCAGGAATCCTGAGTTTCCCTAGATGTGAACACCCAAGATCAGCCACCCCTGGAGCATCCAGAAAATCCAGGTCCATGCATAAAAATCCTTTATTCCAGCTGATCCATGAAAACCCTGGGTTGGTGCAGTTTGTCAGGGATTTTAGGGGAGTTTTAGGAACATTTGGAGGTGGAATAACCTCACAACGAGGAGTTGATTGAAGAAGGAATTTTCTGATGAGGGGAAAATGCAATTCCCGCTCTCAAGGAGCAGCTGGAAACTCCAAATCTTCACGGAGAGAAATCAGCCCTTGGGGGATCTCAATTCCATGCGGGATTTTCTTCCCACTTGGAATCATTAAGGTGGGAAAAGCCCTCCAGGATCAAGTCCAACCATTGCCAATGCCACATCCACGTGGATTTTAAATCCCTCCAGGGATGGGCACTCCAAACCTCCCTGGGCAGTTCCAAGGCCTGAGCCCCCTTTCCATGGGGAAATTCCTGCAGTGCCCACCCTGAGCCCCCTTTCCATGGGGAAATTCCTGCTGGTGGCCACCCTGAGCCTGCCCTGGCCCAGCCTGAGGCCGTTCCCTCTGCTCCTGTCCCTGTTCCCTGGAGCAGAGCCCAGATCCCAGCTGGACACAAACTTCCAGGAGCTGATCACAAATGAACTCCAACTAGAAACTTTTTAACAGCAGGATCTGAGCAATTCCGGGGATTGGATCCTTTGGGAATGTTGGAGGTGTTCTACAAGGCTTGGGAGCAGCAACCAAACTTCCTGCAGGAAAATCCACAACATCCCATTCCAGCCCCAGCACTTCCCCTGTCCCAGGCTGCTCCAGCCCCAGTGTCCAACCTGGCCTTGGGCACTGCCAGGGATCCAGGGGCAGCCACAGCTGCTCTGGGAATTCCAGCCCAGCCAGGAATTCCCAGTTCCCAATCTCCCATCCAGCCCTGCCCTCTGGCAGTGGGAGCCATTCCCTGGGTCCTGTCCCTCCATCCCTTGTCCCCAGTCCCTCTCCACGGAATGATTCCCATTCCCAGCTCCACAAATCTCCATCTCCCAGCTCCTCTTCCCATTCCACCTGAAATGAATCCCAAAGTCCTCTCAAGCTTTCCCCCATCCTGCCAATCCAAAGCACCACGTCATTCCCACTTTTCTCAAAGGATCCTGGTATCATTTTCCATAAAAAAAGATCAACACGAGGACCTGGAGCCCAGGAAATTCCCAACCATTCCCAATCCATCAGCACAGCTCAGGGATCACCAAATCCTCCTCAAGCCTCCAATATTTTCCCAGTGTGAGTCCAGTGAGGCCTCTCCAGGCTGAGAAAACATCCAAATTCCATTGGAATTCCTTTGGATTTGGACTCTGAGGACATCCAAGAAGCCTGGAAAGGCTCATCCCATTCCAATCCAGGAACAACTTTTACTATCCCAGGTGCTCCAATCCTGTCAAACCTGGCCTCAGACATTCCAGGGATCCAGGGGCAGCCACAGCTGCTCTGGGAATTCCAGCCCAGCCAGGAATTCCCAATTCCCAATCTCCCATCCATCCCTGCCCTCTGGCAGTGGGAGCCATTCCCTGGGTCCTGTCCCTCCATCCCTTGTCCAGACATGGATTCTCCCACAAACCTGATTTTTCCTGACCAAATATCCAACTGCAGCGTCTGGATAAGGAAAGGGTTCATTGCTTATCCAGGGTTCACCAGTTGATCCCATCCCATCCCAGTTTTCCCATCCCCAAATCCCCGAGCAGCTCAGGCAGAGCACGTGGAACCTCCATTTCTCCCAGAAACCAGCTGGAAAATCCCACCAAGGAGTGAAGAATTCCAGAGCTTTCCTGGCAAACACAGAAAGGAAGGATCCCATTTTTTCCTTAAACACCCTCGTTTAATGCCAGCCTCCATTCCTACAACTTCCCTAAAAAATATTCAGGACATCCAGGAAAGGGCTCTTAGGGGAGGTGGGAAAACCCAGAGCAGAAATCCCATAGGATTTCTCCAGGTGGGAGTTTGGTTCCAGGGCATTGACACTGCACTTCTAAAGAAACCCCGGAATTCTGAGGGATTTTTTTTTTTGGAGCACGGAGTAGCTGTGGGCAAAAAAAAAAAAAAAAGTTCTTTTCCTTGGGATCGGGATCCCAGCAGGAAAATTCCGGGGGTTTTGGTGCCTGGGGTAAAGCTAAGCTTTGCTGTAAGGCAAAAAGAGTTCAATTAAACTAACGAGATCCAATTAGTGCTCATGGAGCTTGGAGCAACCCGGGGTGGGGAAAAGCATCCCTGGTTGTGGCAGGGGTGGGAGTGGGATGGGATTTAAGGTCCTTTCCACCCCAAACCATTCCATGGGGGAATTTTTCCCCACATAATTTATTCTTTCCAGGCTCCTCAGCCTGGCTGAGCACGGATTGCTGGGACCTGCTGGCGTGGCGAATTCATTAATTGGTGTCAAAATAAAACAAATTTATTTGTAATAGAGCCCAGATGGGATCAGGGACCTCTGAGCAAAAATCCCACAGGGATCAAATCCAACTCCTGGCCCTGCTCAGGAAAATCCAAAAAATTCCAGCTCCATCAGCACCCACAGCCATGTGAAGTTAATTAGCTGATAATTCATTAATTGGTGTCAAAATAAAACAAATTTATTTGTAATAGAGCCCAGATGGGATCAGGGACCTCTGAGCAAAAATCCCACAGGGATCAAATCCAACTCCTGGCCCTGCTCAGGAAAATCCCAAAAATTCCAGCTCCATCAGCACCCACAGCCATGCAAAGTTAATTAACTGATAATTCATTAATTGGTGTCAAAATACAACAAATTTATTTGTAATAGAGCCCAGGTAGGATCAGGAACCTCTGAGCAAAAATCCCACAGGGATCAAATCCAACTCCTGGCCCTGCTCAGGAAAATCCCAAAAATTCCAGCTCCATCAGCACCCACAGCCAGGTCACATTAATTAACTGATAATTAATTAATTGGTGTCCCAATACAAGGGCTGATAGAGCCCAGGCAGAATCAGGAACCTCTGCTCAAAAATCCCACAGGGATTAAATCCAACTCCTGGCCCTGCACGGGAAAATCCCAAAAATTCCAGCTCCATCAGCACCCACAGCCATGCAAAGTTAATTAACTGATAATTCATTAATTGGTGTCAAAATACAACAAATTTATTTGTAATAGAGCCCAGGTAGGATCAGGAACCTCTGGGCAAAAATCCCACAGGGATCAAATCCAACTCCTGGCCCTGCACAGGAAAATCCCAAAAATTCCAGCTCCATCAACACCCACAGCCAGGTCACATTAATTAACTGCTAATTCATTAATTGGTGTCACAATCCAACAAATTTATTTTTAATAGAGCCCAGGTAGGATCAGGAACCTCTGGGCAAAAATCCCACAGGGATCAAATCCAACTCCTGGCCCTGCTCAGGAAAATCCCAAAAATTCCAGCTCCATCAACACCCACAGCCAGGTCACATTAATTAACTGATAATTAATTAATTGGTGTCCCAATATAAGGGTTGATAGAGCCCAGATGGGATCAGGGACCTCTGCTCAACAATCCCACAGGGATAAAATCCAACTCCTGGCCCTGCTCAGGAAAATCCCAAAAATTCCAGCTCCATCAGCCAGGTCACATTAATTATCTGCTAATTAATTAA
>VZSE01013745.1:0-13124 GCA_013398275.1 Promerops cafer
AGGGGAAAGGGGAAAGGGGAATGTTTCATGCATCCAGCAGACCTATTGAAATAAGTATGCTCAGAGGCCTGGCAGATGGATTCAGGGAGACTGAATCAGGTTTAGATGTTTTCACTGAAAAAAAGACACAGAGGTGACTCTGAGCAACTGACCAAATAGACCCAGGAACCAAAACACAGTGAAATGGACCACGGAGTGAAGTGGAGAACAAAGAAGAAAAGGCAAAGATGTGTATAGTTTTAGCCACTGTACAGTGGCAAAGACTGAATACACTCACATCATGAAGGTTTTAACAGTTGAAATTTATAAGGATCCACCCTAGTATATTTCAATACACTCTAAATCTGGCTTTTAGCTCATGCATTAGATATTTTTAGTGTTTTTTGTAACTTTTAGAAAGTGGGAATTAAACCATGCACAAATCCACCACTTGGCCCCTGAGATCTGGATGCACAAGCAATATGGCTGTGTTCACAGAGCATTCTGCACGACTGCAGTCCCTAAAAGCTTCACAGGGATTTTGAAACTCTCTCACTGCAAGTAGCAAAGTGGTGGATTTGGCAAACGGAGTGTGCATGAAGTTTAGCAAGTCTAAAAATGTATGGCAATGCACTTGAACAAAAATAGCTCAAACTTTTACGTAAGCTGATGTTCTGCAAGTGAACTTTTATGTGCCATCAAGGGAAAGCCCTCTGAGTCACCACACGTAACTCAACACTGTCAGATGCCCTGAAGCAGGTGAAGCAGCTACAGTGTGCACATGTGCTGCAAAGCATGCCATCAAAATGATCCAAGGCAACTGCATATTTTCTTCTTTGTGTAACAAACAGGAGTCTGGGGCCAGTGCTTAGAGACAGTTGCCCATAAAACCTTTCCCTTCATAGACCAAAAGGAACTTTTCCAGGAGAACCTGGAGCAGCAGATAGGGGCTGTTTGTCCCAGCCTAGCTTTTCAGCTCTTCACATGGAGAGACAATGCACTGAAAATTGCAATAAGCTGCAGGCTCAGCCATCACTCTGCTCCAAATTTTGTTGCTTTCAGGTTGTCTTAAAAAACATGGCAGGGAGTGGGGAGGGAAAGGACTGCATTATTTTTCCCATCTTTTCTGGAAGCCTATATAAGATGGGGAAAGGGGTGAGGTTGTGAAAATGCAGTGTACCTTGTGAGATCCCTGTTCTGACATCTAACAGTTGCTCAGGTATAGACTTTTTGCTGCCCTTTAGTGCCCTGTCCCCCAAGACTGAGTTGGATAACAGATGAAATGAATGGGTAGGGAGGATTCATATTTTTAAAATTCACATTTAAGTGCTGCACCAGAGGCAAAATCTTGTGCCCTCCCTCACTGTTTCCCGGGGGTGCTGTGATAAGCACCTTTTGAAGGTTTCTAGGTGATGGGCCATCCCAGAGGCCTGAGGAGGCCCATGGTCAGGAGAGTTCATCTTTCATCTACATCAGGCCCATAGCAGAGCAGAGACTTTTCATTCCTTGAAACATCAAATATAACCAGAGTACAGCAGTGTGTCAGCCTCTCAGAAAAGCAGGCTAAGGAGGCACCTCAGCAAGAACAGCTCTACTGAATTACCTATAGCAGATACTTGCCAGTCTGTTATTGGAGAACTTCAATAACATAATTTCTATATGTTGTCAAGCCACATGTTCCCCAGGAAAGAATCCAGACAAACTGAAATACACTCAAACCATTGACTACTAATCTTGCCAGTAGATATGACAAAAGGTTACTCATTTTTTCAATATGGTAGTTTTTGCCACTTACAATACAAATCCCAGTGCCTCTTCAAGCCATTTCTCCAGAGGGAGATTTCAAAAGACTAGTATCAACACATCTTCTGGCAGTCAGCCTACCTTTCAGACTCCAAGCCATGCCAAGGACAAGGTCAACAGGGAAACTGATCCCCCTTCCCACCACTGCATGGACACTTTCAGGCCAGGCAAAGGTGTACCAAATGCTGTGATAAAATCATTTCACTCCCCAAATTTTCCACAAGCTGTTTATCAAAACCTCTAAATTAAATACCTTTAAAATCTATGAAAACAAAACAATCTCCTAACTGCCCTCACACACATATCCACACCCACACAGAGGCTAATTCTGTTTGTAGTTCAGCGTTTTTGATTAAAAGTTGCAGGAGGTAACACTGCTACTAACATTGCCGAGTGACAGGATTTTCTGGCTTTCTGTGTTGGCACTGCACTTGCAGACATCAAGTTTTCACACAGCCCTGACTTAGAAAGGATACAGCTTCAAGAAGAATAGGCCAGAACCAAGGTTGTTTGAAAACCCCACACCACAAAATCAATATTTAACACATTGGATTTCCTAGTGAGTCTTCAGAGACAAGTGTCTGACATTTGAGTTGTGCTGGGTCAATATTAATTGCACATAACTTCTCATCTGCATTTACTGCCGTGTTTCCACAATTAAATTATAAAAACTAAATGAAATCTCTGAGTTTCATAGCTAAATCTGCATGCTAAGTTAATTAACACTGTAATGGAAACCATAAGAAAAACCTCAGGCCTGTCTGATCCAAGGCCCATTAAAATAAGTGACAGCTTGATTATAACCTGAAGCAAATTAATAGTCACACAGCTTTAAAAAATGGGGTAGTGATGAACTGTTTCATAGATGTCAAGAAACCGTTTTGCATGAATGCCAACAGAGAGACCTCTTTCTGCCAATGTCAGCATTTCTGGCATCTACTGTGTGTGCACTCCCTGTTTTCCATCAACAGGACACCGGGCAGACCTTGCAACATACACTAGCAGTCTCACTGTTTCCAGCTGTTCTTTAGGAGGCAAAATGCTAAGAAATGTGTCAGCCAGAATCTGGGGCACCAAGAGCCATCGTCAAATGATGGGCTGAGCTGCAAAGGAAGATGCCAATTTTGCTTCATGGGAAGTGCAGGATGCTGGGCACCAGAGACTGCCATAAGATGCCACAGTATGCTCCTCACACATAAACTGCCTCTTGCTCTTATTGCCAAACTCCATTTGTCTTTCAATCAATCAAATGTTCTTTGTAAATTCTTAATGCATGACACTGCAGAGCACTTTCTAGCAAGAGCAACAAAAGCAACAAAAATAATATTAAAAGGAAAAAAAACAGGGAGAAGCAGACTTCAAAAAGAATAAAAGCTAAAATTTTGGCTCAGTGGTTAAATCAGAAAGGTGAAGGCTTATTCGCCATGTGTAGCACTTGAGCCTTTGTCAAACAGAGCACATACTCATCTAGCCAGCTTTGTCAAGGTAAGGAGTTATAAAATAGGCCCTGAGATGCTGTCATGATCAACAGCTCCCAGAAGCATCATGTGAAAAGCACCAGTGATGCACTATGAGGATCCTGCACTCAGAGTCCTACAAGCTGCAAGTTAATTATGCAGACAACTGAACAACAAATTATTGGATTCAAAGGCATAGTACTGAAAGGGAAAAGTGAACACCTGGAATATGGATGAGTTTTTATAACCTGAACCTGCAAATGTGGATTTCTTAGTCATAAACCAGCTTCAAAATACGGCAGAAGTGTTGCAAAGCTTAATATGGTTAATTGAAGTTAATTATACCTAATTACGTATGTAACATATTGCAGAGAGTTATCTCAAAACAAGTATGTTTAATAACTACAAACAGCACACATAATAGGTAACACTATGTTGAAGTTTTAAAGAAAAAACATAATAGATATGCTCAAAAGCAAAAGCAGAGGGTGCCAGCTGTTGAAGGGCAGCAACTGCTCATAGCATCCTTCTGACAGTATCTGTGAGGGGCTGCCCTGGACTCCCTTCTCTCTGCACACCCACTTGCTGAAAGAAACCCACCACCTCCCTCCTTCCAGCCCTACCCCATGGAAAGCTCATGGGCCTGACCACGCAGCTGTGCCCACAGGCACAAGCCCTCAGACGGGCACTCTGGCAGTCCCCACAGCCTAACACAAAACGTCACTGCCAGATAATGTGGACCAAGAGGCCAAGAAACACTACCATGTCTCTGTCAGCAATTTGCTCCTTCTCTAGGTCACCAAACAAGATGCAACTGATGACCTAATGGTCAGGTCCAAATGTCTCACAAAACCACTGCCTGATGTCCTGCATCAGAAAAACTATGTATTTGAGCACAGCCACCTGGACTGGGACTGCCAAGGAAGCAGGCTCAGAGTTGTTGGGATGGGCTTCAAAGAAGAGGAAAAGTAACAATCAAACCCATCACCAGATGAATTGTTTTACAAAATGGTAATGGTGGGATACAGCACAGGCTTCTGATTTAGCAAGACCCTTATGAGATGAAAGGGGAATCAGACCACATCCTCAGTAAAGAGTTGGAGGTAGTTGAGTCCTTGCAGGATTTTCATCCCACCTTGCTGGGCCTTGAGAGCTTGCTCAAGACAAATTAGTTCAACATGTCCCCAGGAAGATGGTAAGGGCCAGAAGATACTTCAGACCCCCTTACAGAGGCCTACGGCAATGTAGTACCAAGATCTCCTATATTTAAGTGTTCACTCACTGTGACTCCTACAGGAAATGGATTTCATGCACCTAAAACCATTATTTCTCCTCCAAAGCAAAGTTGGAGTACATGATGGATTCATATCAATCAGTTTTCCCCAGCTGTCAGCTCCTAGGCTTCAGCTGGGTTTTTCCTAGCCAAGGAAAAAGAATTACCTGTGCAGCACTTCAGCTTTGAAACCTGCAACTTTTTCCAAGGTTTTCTGCCATCAGAGAAGACCACTGCCTACCAAATGAAGGAAAGGATAGCTCACTTACAACACAGAGCTCCAATGAAGATGGTAGGATCAGATCTAGGGAAAGAACTGTAATTCTCTGACATAGCAACTGAAGAAAAAATTACCTTGACAACTGAGTGAGGAATTTAAAGAGTCAATAGGTAGGAATGAAGGGATCCAGCAACAGAAATTAAGTTCTAAGTACAGTGGTAGGATCTTTCATGCTTTTGAAAATGAAGGCAAGAAACAAAAGTCTGAAATCATGGCAGTGATGGGAAAACCTTAAAAATTTGTAGACATCAACAGCAGATGAGAAGATTAGGCATGCCAAGCATCCTTTACAGCATTCCTGAGCATGAAAATGAATCCCTGACAAACACGTCTCAAATTCAAATAGGAATATACAGACATGACAGAAGGAAAAAAAGAAAAGGAGAAGATGGCTGAAGACATATAGGACAGCATAGATCTTTAGCTCTGGTTAATGCAGAGCAGAAAACATTCAATGAAGAAAGACTTCCCCTAGAAGAATGAAGTACTCCAATTAGAGGTGAGGTACTGCTTGCACCCATATAATGAAAAGGAGAATTAAGCAGAAGCAGCTGTGATGGTCAAGAAGAAAGGAGTAGCAAGTCTAACATGAGAAAGAAAGGCAAGGAGAGGCTCTATGAGGAAACAAACAATATAGATTAGACAGAAAATTATAACAGAGAGAACTGGAAACCAACCTCCAAACCAGAGAGGGGCAGATTTACATAACAAAGCACTCTGGGGAAAAAAAAAATCTGTCATCTGAGGAAAAAAAATAAGGTTCTTTGAGTAGCAGAAGGCACAACAATGTTTTCAACAGAGAGGGAGTTTGAAATACCAGAAAGGAAAAAATTGAATTACCTTAAGTTAATAACAGATATTCGGGGGAAAACAGTCAAATAAGAGGAAAGGTGATCAGTGCCCCCAGCTGGCAGCCCTGCAGCTGGGTGGAGGACAAAGAATGAGGTGCACTGAGTACAAGTATAGCCTCCCGTGGGAAAGACCTGGGTAAAAAGCAAACAAAATTTTAGAATAATTGGGCAAGGACATTACACTCAAGCTGAGAAAGCTGTAATACCATCATTCAAGGCCTTGGTAAGACCATGAAAGATACAGCATACTGTCCTGGTTATGTGCTTAGGGATGAAGTCAAACTGCAGAGTATAAAGAGTTTTTAATACAAAGGAAAAAAAAAAAGAAAAAAGAATAAAAAAAAGATCTGGCCTGCTCAGCAAAATGAAATCTCAGAGGGAGCATGTTTGCTGTCTATAAATACATCCAGAGAGTAAACATCAGAGAAGGAGAAGAGCCATTTAAGTTAAAGGACAATGTTGGCACAGAACAAATGTGTGCAAGCTGACCATAAAATATACTTAGCACTGAGACAGGCAGTTTCTAATCACCAGAGCTGTCAGGCTCAGCACAGGCAGACAAAGAATTCTAGAGAAAAGTGGGAGTTGTTCATGGGTGCCATGATGGGGACATGATGTGTGCAAGACCAGCAGCCTTACAGGCTGTCTTATGAAGTCCCTTGTGTCCCAGCGTTTGCTAACAATTTCCACCCTTTTTTAACCTTCAAATATTTCCAGTGGTGCTGCAGACTTCAGTACAGGGAGTTCATGTCCCCTGACAAAAGTTTCCCCTAAAAGCCCTTTAAAAGTAGTCTACCAGTGTCCCAGGGAATCAAGAAAAGTCCAGTGCTACCCTGTGTCCATGGAGAGTCAACTGTCCCACGCTGCAGCTACGGGCAAAACCGACAGGGTGTCTGCTGCTGTCTCACCGCCTGCTGCTCCTTCGGTTGTACCGCCCTCACTGCCCGCTGATCACCAACCCACAGCTGCAAGTGCTCTCGACTGGCATGGAAAAGCATGCACCTTGATGGGGATCACTTGCAACTACAAGCTAGGGAAAGACCAGGCAAGCAGCTGAGATAGGGACTGAGACCTCGGGGAGAAACAAGCTGTGACAGGCAGCTACTAGGACAGCAGTTTTGTTACCAAGCTACAGCAGAAACCACAGCTCAACCACAAAAGCAAAAATCTGTAGGCATCATTCAGGCAACAGCCACACTGAGCCCTCAAGCAGCAGGGAGCTACTTCCTAGGCTACAGATCTGTGTAGATCCACGTGAAGGCAGACTCACCATGCTCTTTGCATTCAAACTAGCCACATTATTCCTTGTCCCAACATACAACCAAAGGAAGAAATCATGATGCGAGTGAGCTACACCTTCCTACCACATGACTTTTGCTTACAAGGCAGCCCCAGGCAGGAGAATGATTTCCCTATTATTCTCATTGAAGAAGATCCTAATGTACACTTTCCCAGTATCACAAATCTCGCTGGAGTGGGGACCTTCTCTCCCCCTCCACTCCTACCTTAAAATTTCTTCCTGTAGAAAATTCAAGGTTGTTTAGCCTAAAAAGAAGCACCCCAACAGGCAACAAAGATTAGTAGGGCACTCACTAGAAGGTGACTTCTAGTCCCTCCTTCAAGAGCAAGTTATGTCCCTGATATTAAACAGTCATTGAATGAAATGCAATTTAGGTGCACAGAAATTCAGAAGTACACCATCTTCTGAGGACAGTCTCCTCTAAGAAAGTAGCATCAGCAGAGAGTTCTCAAGATCCCTGAGTCAAGTCCAGTAGCTAAATTTTGGACCTGGGCAGGTGAGACTGACAAGACACCTTCTTGAATAAGTGAACAGCATCTGATCCATCTCAACTCACCTCGTGCACACACAGACCTTCCTCCCCTCTGATGCAAACAGGTTTGTTGTCCCAACAGATGGGAGAGTACAGTGTCACCTTACAGGCCAAAGAGCTAAGTAACCCTTTTCTCCCAAATTAGGAAGCTAGCTCCCCTTCCCTTAAACCTGGAATAAACTCTGCTGTGCTGATTTTGGCTTGGATAGAGTTAATTTTCATCACAGTGTCAAATATGGGGCTGTGTTTCAGATTCCTCCTGCACACAGGGTTGATAATATAGAGATGTGTTTGTTATTGCTGAGCAGGGCTTACACAGAGCCAAAGCCTTTTCTGTTTTTCATACTACCAAGCTGGAGAGGAAGGTGGGGGTGCCTGGGAGGATGGGAGGAGACAGGACAGGTCACCCAAACTGACCAAAGGGGTATTTCAGACCATTTCACATCATGCTCAATATCTAAAGTGGGGGGAAGAAGGAGGAAGAATGGGACACATTTGGAGTGATGGTGTTTGTTTTCCCAAGTCACTGTCCAGTATGATGTGGCTCTGTTGTCCTGGAGATGCCTGAACACCTGCCTGCCCATGGGAAGTGGTGAATTAATTCCTTATTTTTCTTTCCTTGTGTGTGCAGCTCTTCCTCCCCCCATTAAACGATGTTTGTGTCAACCCACAAGTTTTCTACCTTTTGCCCTTCCAGTTCTCTCCCCAGTCCCAGTGGTGGCGCAGTGAGACAGTGACTGCGTGGTGCTTGGTTGATGGCTGGGGTTAAGCCACGACACCATACAGACCTTTCAAACTTCTTAGGATCTTTATCAGCACACTCATTGTTCAGCAGAAGGCCAAGCACAGATGTATGATTGCTGCTCAAGTCCTGTGCTGAAGGCCTAACTAGAAGCTAAGAGGTATGCCAGTCTTAAACCTTTGTACAGTGCTGATTTCAAAGATATGGGAATATATCAAATATGCAGACTGACCTGAAAGACTAAACAGAAACACACTTCAAAATAATCTGAGAGTCCAAAGTGAAGGACTTGAAGACACCTTTTGGCTGGCAAGGTGTTCAACAATCTTTTATGATCAACTTAATGTCTTCCTAGAACCTACACAATAACATACCACCCAGATCCCACAATTAGAACAGCAGTTAGGAAACTATTAGTTTTGCAAAAATTTGCCATAATTTAACAATTTTGTGACATAAGTAAAGAAGTCTTTGTTTAAGTAATGTATCAAATAGTATCAAATAGCCCCAAGAAACCCAGTCCAACCCCAGAGATGTGCCTGCTTTGAGCACGTCTGAGACACCTCTCATGGTCCCTTCCAACCTAAATCACAACACGATCTTAGAGTGCAAACCACCTTGTTGTTCTTATAACCCAAACTTCTCAAACATTTCTTCCCTTATTCAAAAACTCCCAGCACTAACAGCTGTCAGGAAAGCCTTATATGTTCAGCTTCTAGCATAGGCTTTGCTTTCTCTATTTTAAATATATTTTAAAATATATCCTTATATTTTCTTCCCAACCTCTCTGCTTCCTATTTGAAATGTCACCAACTGAAGCAGCATTTGCAGATGTTTTTTCATCAGTGCCCAGTGACCAGTTACGTCTAGACTTGTAGCCTTATGTAGGTCCTTTTCCAGTGTGTGCTCTCCATAGATTCCCTGCAGAGATGAGTCTTTCCCATAAAATACTGTGAAAATTAGAGAACAGCAGGCCTCAAACACACAGAAGCACACTTGTGGACCTTGTAAATGGGAAAGAAGAAGAACCAGAAAGAAATACGATGCGTTTCACCTTCAGAGTTTCAAATTTCTAATTTCTAATGTATTCTTAGTAACTGTGTATAGAGAAATTTTTGCAAGGAGATTTTACAGTCCATAATGTCCCCTATGGGGGGGGGGGGGGGGGGNGGGGGGGGGGGGGGGGGATAAAAGGAAGAAGTAGTAGGAAACAGAATAAGTTATGGTAGGTTACACAGCCATCATGACTGAATAGTCAAAGCTATGACAACCATTTATCAAACTGGCACAGAAATAACAACACATATATCTTACCACAAACACAGTGTGGGAGAAGAGGCAGACAATAAAATAACGCAATGCTTTGCACTTTGGTGGCATAAGCTTAAGATCTCCGTCTATTTTACAAGCAAGCATTTTAGCTTCAAGCCTAGAGTGCAAATAATTAATAGCTCTGTCGGCCTTTGTGCCACTGAGTCACCACAAAAAGTTAAGAGGCTGATCTGCACGTTACTGAAAACATCCAGTTCTGTGCACAGTAAGCAAAGCAAGCCCGCGCTGTTGGTCGTGGCAGTGCCTACTCCCAACAAGGCACCCAACCCAAGAGCAGAGCTCCCTCATCTCCCCTGTGAGCCAAACAAAACTTTGAACCAAAGAGCTCCTACCCCTCTTTGGAGACAGGAACTGGCCATAAATAACTACCACTGCAACACACAGAAAGCCCAGACTATGACTGTGAAGAGGCTGTTGGGAACATGTTCCAGGCTGGTGTTGTCCTACAAAACCTCATACATTGCTCCAAAGCCCACCAGAATAACTCTTGAATACAACTTAGAAACTTTGGAAAAGGAAAACATGACTAATAAAGCTGAGCAATAAAACAGCTGCCAGAGACCCAAAACTAACTGCAGCAACTAATGGAGGTGACAGACTGATGTGGCCAAGTGGCTTGCAGTTCTCCCATCTTTTGTTGCACACAGATACTGTTTTTTTTCAGCAGGCAGACCTGGCTGACGAATTAGACACACATGGATCACCTGTGAACGTGCAAATGGGCATCCTAACCAGAAGGGGCCACTAACTAGGACTGAGGTGATCAGCATTACTCTTTGGGGTCCAGAGAACTCTTCAGTGACCTTTATTTGCAATGGAATGTCAGCCCTTCTTTTTACAGTTAATGCAAATTCAGTCATCAACAAATTATTCAGTATATATATAGATGTTTCATAGAGTCTTATGTCTATTATTATTAATGTAACAACATCATTACAATGTTTTTAGACCTGTTATGCAAAGAAGCTGACCTTCAACGTGCAGGATATGAAAATGACCATACCCTGGGTGTATGTGTATGTGTATATGTGTATGTGTATGTGTGCATTTAAAAAGTATCCTGTTACTGAAAATGTGTCACCGTGCAAAGCTGTAAAACCTGGTGAAAAACTGGGCTAATTCAGAGCAGCAGCGAAACACAGGAAGTTCATGAATAATAAATAACATGTGGTGAAACAAGTTGGCAGTGAAACTTCTGGCTTTGCATATTGAACACGGTGCTTAGAAGACAGAGAGGCATTTTTGGGAGAAGGAGGTAGGATCTGGAAATGGTTAACAGTAGCAAGCTGCTCCACAGGAGGAATAAAAAGGCACAGCAGAATTATTAATTACATGATTAACTTTGTGTGTTGGCCTGGCCTCTCACAACGCACAGCTTTGTGGGAAGCAATCAAAGATCAGTCTCCTATGACAAACACAGGGAAGAAAAGGTACTTTCTTTAGAAGATGACATTCAAGATGAGGAAGAGTGAACACCTCAAACAGCTGCAGGAGCACCTGAAGAACCATGCTAGAGAAGCATTGCTGACCACTCCTGGCAGTTGCCAAAACAAGAAGGAAAGAAACGTCAACAAACGTTTTGTACAAAAGAGGAGAAATTTGCCGCCAATTGAAGATTTGCTTTCTCTACTCTAACCATTGTTAAGTTAAAGGCTGATTAATAAATTGATGCATAAAGGCTTATAACTTTTCTTAGTTTTGTATTTATTTAGTGTTAAATTAATGTTCTCAACATTCACAATAAATAGTTCATTTTTTTAAGGTCTTGACAATCTCATTATATAAATCACACATTTCCCTCAACATGTATGTTTTGTGTCAGGGAGTAAGGCACTTTGCCCGTTCTACATGTAATTAGTTCATTAAGGGTTTATTTCCCACTAACTACATCTCCTCACCCTCCACACAGAGTGTGTCTACCAAGGTCCTCTGAATTAACAGCTGGATTGAGAGTTTACATGTGCTTTCTGAAGCAATATTTTGATGCTCAACAAAGATGTCAGGAGGTGCATGCTATATTTTATAAAATCCTGTGTGTCCTCTATGCATTGACGTTTTAAGAGTTATGGGGTGAGTTCTTTTCCAGACACCTGAAGATCTTCCCCAGCAGTCCAGGCACTCACCTCAGGCAGAGCCAAAGTCACAGATACTGTAGCAAAATCTTCACACGGCCACAGATCAGGAGGCCAATACACTCAGTCATCAGGGTAAGGGACAGCTTGGGAAGAGGAAGAGTTGAAGATGACTGGGGATGACAAGCCCAGCCACCCCTTTCTCAAGGGACATAAGAAGGCTGGTCAGGACTTTTGTGTTTTCTCACATACCCAGTGCTCCATGGGCCCTTTGTGAACAGGAGGGAGAGAACAAAATTCCCTTGTCTGTGTGGTCCTACGGGGCAGGATGGCACATCCCTTAGATGTGCTTTTGGATACCGAGCCAATGATACTTCTGGACAGTGCAACCTTTAGAGAGCTGGGCTCCAAGCAGGACAGCCTCCCACCAAGTGTCCTGGGAGGACTGCTGCCCCATGCAGGGCCCAGAAACCTCTCTCCGAGAGGAGCAGCTGCTGCAAAAGAGACCTGTACCCATCTGCCCGAGGTTACAGCTGGCTGCTGTTGCTCCTCAGGGAGGTGCCAAAAGGGCCTACTCCGACGGGACAGAGGGAGCAAGGTGGCATCTCTGCAGAAAGCTAAACACCGGATAACGCCACACACACCCCTCCTGCCACCAACAGGTGCACTTGAGCTGCTGGAAGAGAAAACGATTTGGAAAACTGCTTTTTCTCTCTCGCTTGCTCCTCTGAATGCTAATCAGCGGCGCCGGCTAAAAATACCCAGCAAGGCTGGCGTGCGCACGGCAGATAGGGAAAATGGGGGAGCTGAAAGGCTACAGCTTCCCGGAAGAAAAAGGGACTGGCGAGGAAAAGCCTTCCTCAAGAACCCCTTGCTGGACTTCCCCACTCCGAGGCTGCGGTTCCAACCTGTCCTTCACAAGGCCACCGCGGGTGCTCCCCGAGGAGTCGCCGGGCCACCGGGGCAACTGGCAGCACCACCCCTAAACCGGCTTCCACCCCCGCTGCAGGCGCTGCAGGCGCTCCCGGACGGGGCGTCCCGAGGGTGCCGCCGTGGCCATTCGTCCCTCGAGCCCCACTGCCCACGGGGTGCAATCCCACAGGGGTTCGCCGGCGGTACACGAAACAAAGAGGGCTGCTGGGGACCGCCGCCCCCGTCGGCACGGAGGACCTGCGCCGGGCAGCGCGGCGTGGGGGGCTCGGTCCGCTCGCTCGCTGCATCAGAGCCGCCGACACACCGCAACGCGGTCACAGCGATGCACGGCAGCTCGCCAGCCTCCTGGCGAGCGCAAGAGCTAAGAAATAAATAAATAAAATTAAAGAGAGGAAGAGAAGGCAGGAACACGGAGACAAGCAGCAGCCCTCGGCAACAGAACCCGCGGGGGTGTTAAAACCCCCGCCGCCCCCTGCCCGACCCGCGCGTCCCGACCCGCGCTCCGCGGCGCGGGGCCGGCCGGAGGGCGACGTGCGGCCCCCCTGCACCACGCGGGTGGGAGGGCAGGCT